>JAQIWZ010000681.1:0-16713 GCA_034697245.1 Malaconothrus monodactylus | reverse complement strand
TAGTCTGGAATTTCTGTATGTTTTGAACGAGATATTAATAAATGTTTAGTCAACTAATTGAAATCGAGCTTCAATTTTTTCTAACTAATGATTGATTTATGTTTGAAATTAAAAAAATAAATCAATGAAAAGTATGATTTTGAAAAATTTTTACTTTTATTATTAAAATGTTAATAAATTTGAATGTTATAAAAATAAAATTTTCGACAAATGATAACATCAATTATAAAACTAATAATAAGATATAATATAATTTATGGAAATACATCACAGCAAACCTGACAATGAGATCTCGTCAGACACTACAGAAAGCTCTCACCGGAATGAATAAATTTCTCACTAAATTTCTCAATCTGAAGATAACTTGTCAGATCCTTCACTAGATGTTGAAAGCTCTTCATCTGCATATAAACTCCTAGCTGTCAAACCCTTTCCAACTAAAGACTTTCTGATATTCCAGGGAGAAGTGGTTGAAGTCGTGGCCACTTTTAAATCACAACAAATCTTGGTATCAATTTTGGTGATTCCACTCGTAATACCGATATGTAGTGTTGATAATCTTTGCTGAATTTCTCCGAGTTCTTCTTTGCCTAATAGTAAATGATAATCGGTATGAGCCTCTGCTAACTCTCTCAAATCCGTCAATTTCAATAATAATTTCGGATATAAAATCGAAGACTTGTTTGTGCCGTAGCGCCAATTCATATAACTTTTAAGCAATAATAAATATTTTTCTTGTTCTTTCTGAACTAATTCGCTATCAATTAGGCCCTCTCTGTCAGAAGATAAGAGTACAATCAATGCTAATAAAATATTAGTTGTCTCGTCCAAATGTAATTTTTTGAGTGTCTTAATGAAGTTCATATGTTTTTCCAATAAAGTTTTAGTGACCATTATTTCTAAGTGATCGGAATAGAACACACTCGAAGACTCGTCTTCGTATTGCCAATATTTTCCTTTCATATTGTATAGAAAAGCGCCCCTTAAAAAGCAAAGTTCAAGAACTCCATCTCTCAAAAGTATTTGTTTATCTTGAATGGAAATGCAAGTGAAAGACTCGAATCGTTGGGCAAATAATGCAAATTGTTGAATGGCAGTAAAGAATAGATTTAATATATGAGTTCGACTTGGATTCGATTTAGTATCACATTTAATTTCAAATGAGATTTCCTTTGAGCACTCTATATATAAGTTCATTACATTTTCAATTAGTTTTACCTGTAAGTCAAAAAAGAAAATTTTAAATCAATTCATATTCAATTCATATCCAATGTTTCAACATTGAAAGCATGAACTAATGAATAAAATATGAGATTTATTGAAAAATATCTGACCTCTTCTTCTGTTAAATAAGTGTTAATCTGACATAAGTCTGGTTCATATGTTGGATTTGTTTCACAACTTTGGTTGAGTTTTACTTGTGTTTTAAAGATAGTTTCTTCCTCTTGTTTCCTTTTTTCCATTCTGTTTTTAAGCATTTGCATTCTTTCTTCTTCTGTCATAACCCAACTCTTTTCCATTCCGATAGAAAGACATTTGTAAAATCTATCGATAAATATTCAATTGAAAAACTTGAACTCAAAAATTAAATTAATGTTGAGTTCAAACCTGCAATATTGACAAGATTTTCTGGAAGTAATTGTTATCTCGCAGTGTCTTTCATACGGGCAGTGAAAATTACGATATGCATCATTTTGAACGCTTCGCCTAAAAAATGCTTTACAGCTATCGCAAGATATGCCTCCAAACTTTATTATAGCACAAAAACTTTTTTTAATTACTATTATTTAAGAGGATTAATAATTTAAGGCTCACGTGATAACTTTTGGCTCGATCTCCACAAACTCGACAACGTTTAAGCTGTTTATTACTACTTGACCCGCTTTGAAAAGATAATGAAGTGGTTGTTGATGTTGATGGTTGTGATGAGAGTGCATATTGTTGTTGTGACGATTGTCTCGTAGAAAATGTTGAAACAGTTGATGATGAATCTTCTGATGAGATAATGCTGCTGGTACTGCCATTTGGTGAGGGCAGACTCATCACTATTCATAATGATATGTGTCAAATAGTCTAATTATTTTACTTATCAATTATTTTATTTTTTTATTTCAAAAATTGTTATTTTTATTATCAAAATTATTGATATATTTTTAAAATCTCAAAATATTTTCATTCAATTTTAAAATTAGAAATTTGCTAAAAATTAATTTTTATAATTTAGACAATAATTGAAATACTTGTTAATTTATTTTAAAATTGACACTTGAAAACTTTATTAAGTCAAAATCTGTGTTAAGATATCTTACTTAAAGTACTTAAAAGACTAAAAAATAAGTAATTCGTTAAAAAGTTTTTACTATCGTTAGAAAATATTGAAATAAAATTTTTATAGTAAGCATTAAAATCGATTACCATAAAAAGCATAAAAAATCGCTTATAATAACTAGTATTTGAATTATAAAAAATCAAAAATGTATTTATTTATTTTCCAAATCATTAGAAGTTAAATAAGAGCTCTAATTATTGTATCTCAAAAAACATTTATCAATAATGAAGTGCTAAAGCACTCAAAAAAAAGTTTAATCAATTGAATAAAATGTTTGTTTAAAAAACTTATATAAATATATTAATATTTTCAGACCTGATAAAACATGAGAGTATTTGCCGTAATCCCAATGATATGTTGAGTTACGTTCTTGAGTTGCTGTTGCACTCACTAAAACTTTATTATCGCACAATTTATAACATTTTTTGTATTTATTATTCTTCTCTAACACTAGTCCGGTTAGCATTAGAACTTTCAATGACAGTCAACGAGTACTTCAAATTAGAAATTTAGCCAAATATCGAATAAAGTTATTGCGAATGATACACAAGTGGCCATACATACAAACTTCATGACTGAGACTGAAATTAAAGAGGGGGTTTCCCAATAGACCCCTCGAGGGACGCTCAAGAATGTATTTGGCGCCGGCAGAAGGCCTTAAGTGAGAAGTGTTCAGGATTTAGAAAAAATGTAAAAAAGATTATATTTTTGAATAGAGAAAAAAGGTTAGGAAAAAGCATAAAAAAGTTTAATAAATTATATAAAGTTAAGAAACACTCTTTGAAATATCGAAGAGAGAGCACATATTAAATGAAGTACAGTATGCATTGGAGATGAACAGTATGAACAGTAGGCGCTTTGATGGCTCGAAGCGATGAAAATATTTGTTGTAAACAAAACCCATTCTACAGCTTAGTTCATAACTTAACATTAAAAAGTTCTTTGAGGTCATATATCTGGTGCCGGCTTGTCGGCTATGAATCCACCTAATTCTGCTGTGGTAAGGTTAGCGAGACAACCCATTCCAATCAACTACCAATAGTGAATTGTTACACAACAACAGTGTTAGGGTACAGCCAAGGCCGTACACCTGACCTTCAAAGGAATGTTCTAAACAAGTCACCTGTATATTGATGTTAATAATTTTGAATATAATTTCAATAAAAGCAGTGGGCGCCAAACCAAGTTCAAAGCCACTTGCATTATACAATCAAACTATGATAATTATGCATGTTTTGCAATAACCGTTAACCCCCTCTCAATTTACAGTAAAATACATATTGCATTAAATAGTAAGCAAGGCTTAAATAGTAAGCAAAACTTAAATAGTAAGCAAAGCTTAAATAGTAAGCAAGGCTTAAATACTGCGCAAGGCTTGATTGGTGTTCAAGTTTAAAAAAGTTTAGAATTCACTCATAATGTCTATGCGTAAATTCACGAACCGCAGGCATTATCGACATAATGGCGCCAATCATCATAAACTTACCTCTTTGATTACCTTCACATTTCTCCATCAAGGACCTAACCATTGATAAATTGGTGCCTCTATTAATACTTCTATTAATTTATAAATTAGAGCACTAATCATTTTATCAATATTTTCACATTATTTTCAATTTTGCTCTATTGATAATCAATTTAGCGTTCAGTTATATCTAATTATTAATGCAATTATTTTTGATAGACAACAATTATTAGTTCAAATTTCAAACTTTGATTCATTGCGAACAATGCGTTCAATTTAAAACAAACTTTTCTGACGTATGATTTGAATGAACTGATCAAAAATTGAACTGATTTGAAGTTTGAAAATGCAAATCAGACAAAGCTTTTATGTGAGAATGAGATCTCTGATGAGAATAAGGAACGATTTCGAAAATTTTATCTAAATCAATACATGAGAATGCAATTGAAAAACATTGTATAATAGATAAGCAAAGTTACAAAACTGAATATAATTAATTTGCAATCTGTAGTCAAACAAGCGATTTGCGTGTGACCAACATTTGCAACTTTTGTGATTCTCGCTCTAAATTATGAGTTATCAAATAGAAATCAAGTTATTGTCAAATTTTAATATAATAGATGTTTGTCTTAATCTTCGTCCGCCGGGACCAATGTTACGGTCTCTTTTCGCAACCATTATGTGAAGTGCTTGAACTTCAAGTCTATAGTGTTAATAAATTCATTGTAAAATCACTTTCGAACATATGTGCAACAAAAGAATTTTAATATTCGTTGAATAGGTTTTGTTTCTTATTTGCTTCCTCATAAAATCTCTTAAAATAAGAAAATTTAATAAATATTTTCGATACTTTTTCTAAGTTTTGAGAAAATTTCGAACTCAGCTCTTCAAACAAGACTCTCGTAACGAGATCTTAAGCTTTAGCTACTCTCTAAATGTATAAGCTTTAGCTTTTGATCAAATGAGGCTCAAGCCTAGGTTTTACTCTTCATTAATTATTAAACACAGAATTGGATGAAATTTTAAACAACCATTAAAATTGTTTGGATAATGCATGTGATGATATTGTGATAGGGGTTCTTAGCACGTGATATACCTGTATCTGAAAGCTTTTTTTCAAATTTTATTTTAACGAGTCTATGGTAGAGTATCAAAATTTCATAAGTTCCGACTTCACCTCCATTTCACATTTATAAGGATTATCTACTTGTACAGTACAACTTCACTCCATTCCTCAAAAAACAAGTTTTATTTGTATATAAAATATCGACTTTAGGAATCGCATAAAAGGCATGTCTCATAAACGACTGCAAAGATATCGAATGAGATTTAATTTTTATTTTATTTATTTATCAATTTCCAGTTTCATTTTCATGAAGACTCCACTTAGACATCATTGATTGCTTCAGCACTAAAATATTAATTCTGGTCCAATGGTGTTAGAGTTGAATTTTGAAGCTCTGATCAACGAGAATTTTAAAAAATAAAAACTTAATTAAAAAGTTTTATCGTTTCAATTTCTTATTATAAGTTATAATTTATGGCATCAAATGTTAAATTTAATTAACTTTAAAATGAAAAAAAATCAAATAAACTTTACGGAACCACTAGAAGTGCATGAAAAGATTGCAAATATAATTATCTCAATTAATTTTCCTCATATCATATTTATTACTATTTCTTTATTTCTATGATTTAATAAATTCAATCGAAATTAAGTCTGGTTTTAAAAATATAGCATTCCTTTAGTGTCTCTATCAATGATAAGCACGATTTTCTTAAAAACACGATCAAAATATCTAATCTGAAATCAAGTATCACAGTAGAAATAAGTTTCAACCCATAGTATGAAACTATTTTATGAAACTCTTTTATGATACTCTTTTATTAAACGAAAACCAAACCATAGATAAACATATAATAACTCAACCGAATATCTGTCATCAAAATTCTAATTTTTTTAAGGATAGTGAAAAATGGAAAATATAAACAAAGTTTATAGACTATTAAAAGAACATTTCAAGGTTTAATTAGAATACGACAAATAAAAATCATTTTTGATTATTCTAAAGGGCTATTATTCCTGATAATAAAACTTTATTTTCATTACATTAAAAATGAATTTATATTTAATGCTCGATTCAATTTTAGTTTTGCATAAGTTATAATTTACAATTCATAATTGTATGCAAACATTTCAGTACAAAAAATTAATGTAATATTAAAATTCTACTTAAAAAATTAATGCTTCACTAAATCTAATTAGATTTAGTTAAAAAAAATTTAAAAACCAATGAATCAATATTTGGTTTCACATAATATCCATTTATTCGTTTATTTCTTTGATAGAATTAATTTCATATAAAAAATGTCAAAATTAAAGACTTAGTATTTTAAGTGTTTGCAAATCAATAATTAATCAAAAGATATTTTAAAGTAAAATTAATTAATCAAAAGAGTTATAAAACTTAATGGAAATATCTTTGTTTTAATCAATTTGTACTTAACATTAATTATTTTAATGAAGTTAGAATTTTCAGAAAGTAAACTAAAATCGTGAATTAAAAACAGGTATATCTGTTAATTAATTGAAATTGAAGATTATATAATCTGAAGATTAGTCTGTATGGGACTGTTTCGCACGAATATATAAGAAAAAAAACAACAAAACGGCATATCATATATAACCTGAACTACTAATCAAAAAATCAAAGTTTTGAATTTATAATTACAGCGACATTACACAAAAGCTGGGAAAATATCTATCACACAATTAGCATAAATAAAAAGAAAAAGATGGTCAGATAAAAATACAAGTTCATTAACGAACAACGAACTCCAAGGTATCACATATGAGAAATGGATACTATGTGTGTCTTATTGTGCTTTACATGCATTTAGATTGAGATCAAATTCAAATAATGCTCTTGAAAATATTTGACTTATGAATTTGTGAAATGCATCAATTATCAATTCATTACTGTTTGAAAACAATTTAAAAATAATTATTTCTCAAGTTTTACACATGGAATAATCTTTCACATATGCATTCAATCGTTGCTAATTTTTTAAAAAGTTTTATTTTTTTATTTGAAATATTAGAAATTCGTGATTTAATTTTGAAGATAAAATACTTGACTTATTAATAACAATCAAATTATTTTCTAAAGTTATTTTCAATACATGTCATAATGTTATTCTTTTTTAGATTGGAATTTGAAGCTCTAATTTGATATTATTTGCAATTGATTTATGTTCATGCAAATATAGGAAATGAAATTATGAATACTTTTTCGTGCATTAAATTATCTAATTGTTTAGTCTGAGCACAAACTTACCTTATGGTTAGCAAAAATCTTAGCTTAAGTGAGAGATAAGCAAATTATGATTTTTGCGAACAGCATAAGACAAGCGAAATGAAAAAACTGTAAGCTATGTATCACTGCTTTAGGATTATTTCTTATTAACTTTTTGGGCTTATCCGCACGCTCTCAACAATCGCGCAACTCATTGCGAGTTAGTTAAAAGACCAAATTAAATATATATTCATAAACAAAATAACGCAAATTTCAAAACCAAATGCATTTTATAAAGAAATCAATACAATGTGTCGCAGTTTGAAAATGGTTTGTTCAGCCATTGGTCGATGTCTTTGTTGTTGTTTCGTTCAATCAAAAGTTAAAGTAAAGCCTAAAAAGAAAAGTAAACACAATAGCGATGATATAAATGTCATAATACAAGAAACAAACTCTGAAACAAAGAACAAAAATAAATCTAAAAAAATAGATAAGTTTCAGAAAACAGCTGAACTACAAATAGAGACAAAAGAAGTGATTGAAATGAAGCCAGAAATGAAGGAAAAGACATTATCGCAGATTTCAGATTCAGAGTTAATGAATAAAATAGAATTACCGAATGAAAGATTTGAAGATCCGATTGATTTTCTCAAAGGACAGAGCTATGAAATCGATACCAGTAAAAAAGGTAAACTCGGAGAAGGAAAGTATGGCGTTGTCTACAAAGCTTACAAAATAGCAGATACTCGGAAGAAAGTGTTAGCCTGTAAAGTGATGACTATCGATGAATTAATAGAAGAAAAAATGTTGCGATCCCTCAGGAATGAGTTATATACCCTTCAGCGCATAAGACACGACAATATAATTGAACTTTACGAGCATTTTCTTATTGAACTAACGCAAAGTTTTCCTCGAAAGATGAACGCTTACATCTTTATGCAATTTGCAGATAAAGGATCTCTCGAAGGAAAAATTAAAGGTAATGAACAGATTAATGACTATGAGGTTAAAAGATATTTTGGACAAATCGTTAATGGAGTGTCGTATATGCACAGAAGGTTTATAGCTCACGGAGACTTAAAGTTGGATAATATTTTGCTCTTAGAAACCAATGGTCTCATTAATGTGAAAGTTTCTGATTTCGGAATGTCTCAAATAGCCTATAGATTAGATAAAGGATTCATTCCAATGACAAAATATAAGGGCACCAGAGAGTATATGAGTCCACAAATAATAAGACTCATTGTATTTAAAGGACAAAACTATAATTATGATGCGTACAAAGCAGATATTTGGGCATTAGGCGTGTGTCTTTATAGATTACTTACAGCTAAATATCCTTTTTATCTGAAAATGAAAACCCTTTCGGAAACTAAACAAATGCTTAAAGATCAAGAAAACAAGAACTGGTCATATCCTAAATATTTGAAGATTGATCCAAAAGTTGATGATTTGCTTAATAGACTATTAGAGCCAAATGAAGACAATAGGATTGACTGGTATGCAATTCGATCTCATAAATGGCTTGAAGGAGAAACCAGTTTAACGCATACCGATCAAAACTAGACGAGAAACTATTAATTCACAAACGCTGAGTCAATCAATTCATATGTAATTAAAATTTCATCACAAAAAGCAAAAAATATATCGTAAATAAAACTAATTATAATTTAATCATTATTTGTAAATTTTAAAATTTAAGCATAAAATTATCGTACCCTCTAATCTCTCGTATTCAGAATATCAATGAGATTCTGATTTTTAACTTGAACTTGAAATATGTCTAATTACGAAAATGAGTTTTTTTGTATTGAAAATATTTGAATGTTATTTAAAATACAATATTAAAGTTAAAATAGCTTAAATTTGTCAATGATTTTCTATTATTGTGTTACTCTTTCTGAAGCTACTGTTACAGTATCAGTACTGTATGGGATGTAAGCAATTATTACAGCTATTTTGCACCTCAAATATTGAATTGAGGCGAAATTTAATCTTATTTGATGGTCTTCAGAACCCATTGATTCTCTAACATTACTCTAATTACTTATTTTAATCTAACAAAAATTCATTACTAGATTATATCTATAGAATACATATTAATGAGTTAGCTTTGACGCAATTCGTTGAGGTCTAAAGCTTTCATATTTATCATTCAATTCATTATTTATAGTTATTTATTATTTCCACTGTTATTTCAATGAATATAAAGCTAAAGATGAGATATGTTTTTCTGTTTTATTGCATATTTACTGTTTGTTTCCATGGAGTATAAATGCATGACTTGATTGTTCGAAGAAACAAATACTTAAAATAGAAGCACAATTTCAATTTAGATTTAGTCAAACAGTTGCAAAACTTTTGAAAAGATGTCGAACAATAGAGGATTTTTAATACTCTGTTGTGTGATATACTTCTCTGCTATAACTCCAATAATAGTAGCGCAAATCTTGTCTAATGGCGATTGTCTCGACTACACATCGTTCGACTTCTTTCGTCAATCTCCCGGTGGATATGACTCTTCTATGGAAATGGACGGCAAGTTATGCACTGCTTTATGCGCTAATGTTTGGATGCCTTACGCGGGTGTTGTCGCCAAAAGACATTGTTTGTGCGCCTATGAACACGACAGGGCAGCCATTGAGAACATCCCGAAAGTCAACAGTGAGCTCTGCGATACAAGCGATGATTACGCGCGCTATTTTGAGGGAAAAGTATTACATCCCATAACAGAGCTAACAATAAGTCCATCTTCAGAAGAGACACGAGTTGACGAAGAAGTGAGTTTCGACATTTCAATTGGTAGTGGAGAAGATGTCGAGTTTTCGGTCGATTTTGGCGATGGCACAGATCATACTGAATGGAGTTCTGATACAGGAATCAAACATAGATATTACGTACCAGGACTTTACATGATTGCTGTATATGCTCGACAACCAGCATATCTGAAGCGAAGAGTGTTATCAGAAATTTCATGGATTCAAGTCATAACTGAATTACAGAATGAAAATGTAGAATTCAACTGTCCGAGAGTTGTAGAACCTGGAGATCCAGCGCTTTGCAATCTCACAATAACTAGTGGTCAGCGGTTAGAAATGAGTGTTGATTTCGGTGATGGCTCGTCTTCACCTCTCATTTCATTACCTGGTATTTGAATTTTGAAAACTTACTTAATTTTATTTAAGGTATCGATTATTTTTATATTATTGAAGATATACCGGTGAAATCATTGGGAGTGAGTGTGCCTCAATATCCTAACTCAGGCATAAAGGTTGGAACTGCCCTCAAAGGAGAAGAATTACTCATAATTCCAATCTCAGAAAAAGCTTTAGACATTTTAGGGGCTGTTCAAGCTATTGAAGGCTACTGTTCTACTGCTGGAAAGATGGATATCTACGTAAGAATAACACTCAGATTAACTTCAATCGATTCTTTAATTTGAAAATTCATTAAAATTAGATCTTAAGAAAAGTGTGTCAAGAAGGAAGCGATTGTTCGGGACAATCAATATCTTGTTTTGAGCCATCGGCGCTTTGCGTTTCAAATAAAGGGTGCAGTGATAACTGCATGAGTTTCCCAAATAATAAGGCTGATTATGGCGTTGTTAAAAACTTTTCTCTGACAATAACTGAGGGACATTTCTATTTGAAAACTATCAGTCGTTTTCGAATGATTGCCGGAGATTTGATAGCGATTCGGAGCGAAGGCGCGCAATTGGCTCATAGACTTGCAAAAGAAAATGAGCTCTTAGATTACAAATATGAACAAACCAATGATAATGCGACCACATTGTCATCTGATAAGTTTAGAGCAATCAAAGGCATTAAACATTTAATTAGAATTGTTGTTAGCGAACCATTAGAACTAACTGTTCCGCATCAATATGAAGACAGCGGTCACTACGGTATTAAATTATTTTTAAAAAATGATTGGTCTCCAAAAGAAATAACGAGAGAGAACTCTATCAATATTCAAAGTACTATTTCAAAAATGAGATTAACTGTTTCGCCACCAAATGCTGCGATTGACCAGAAAGTAGATATCACTATTCAACTTAATAGGGGTTCAAATATTAAAGTTTTATGGGATTTCGGGGACGGAACTATAATTAATGATCAAATTCCAGGTAAGACTTATTCAGGGTTTATAAAAATTGTTTGATTTACTCTAAAATAAATTTCTTAAAGTTGTGAAATCGAGTCAAAGGTTTGTGAAAACTCACAGATACGATCAGCCGGGAATATATAGCATCAGAGTTGTGGCCGAAAATTTGCAGGGAGAGTCTTCTACAGTTCATGTACTCACAGCTGAACATCCTATCCATAAAAATTGGAAAATGACTT
This sequence comes from Malaconothrus monodactylus, assembly GCA_034697245.1. NCBI lineage: Eukaryota > Metazoa > Arthropoda > Arachnida > Sarcoptiformes > Malaconothridae > Malaconothrus > Malaconothrus monodactylus. The sequence goes on along the minus strand of JAQIWZ010000681.1, from coordinate 5,280 downwards.
CTGATTCACCAAAACTACTTCCAGGAGATGTTAAATTCATTTTTAGTTACCCGACGGACAAGATTTTACCGACCAATGCAACTGTTATTTTGACATTTGGTGATGGGAAAAGGGAAATATGGCAAGTGCCTGAGGGTGACTGGCCGGGAGAACATATCATTTCTCATGAATATGAAATTCCCGGAAAATATAATGTTCAATTAAATATGTCAAACACCGTTTCAAGACTTATCCGCAGATTTCAGGTAAAAATTATTTAAATTAAAACTCAAATACGTGCTTTCAATGAAGGGTTCATTTGAAGTCATTAAAAAAAACTTTATTAAAAAGAAAATTCATTCTTTTTGCGCAATAGGTCGATGTTTTAAGAAGAATAACTGGTTTAAACGTTTCGGCCGCATATCTAAATGACGACAGAAGATTTATTTCTGGCATTGGACTTAATAATAGCAGATTTCCGATCGATAAACAAATCAATTTCACGTTAGGAAAGAAAAGCGGAGACGTTGAATATTATTTAATCGAATTGAATGGAAATGTTTTCAAAAATACAACTCAAAACATAACATCTTTCAGAAGTGATGAGGTTCTTAAAAATTTCTTTCTCATCATTTTCATCAATTAATCTAATGTGTGAATTATATTAATAACTTTTATTTTGTTTTATAGCCCGGATTTTATAATTTCACTTTTTATGCATATAATCACATACAAAAAAATTCCAAACCATACATTCTTCCACTTTATCTGATGGAACCCATTGAAGGCATGGAAGTCTTCGATATTAGCAATGATACTATTGAACCAGAACTGAAAAGATTTGTTATTGAATTCGAAAAAGTGGGAACGAACTCATGTTTAATTGTAGATTTCGGGGATAATCGTAGGTCAGGTCTCGAAGCCTACGGCCATATTCACAATTGTAAAGAGTTATTCTCAGACACAAAATTTGTGATGGCAGGAAACTTAACCAATCCTTTAGAAATAACCCGACCTTATGAAAAACCTCGTGATTATGTATTGAAATTTACTGCTGCGAATCAAATTTCTAGTGCCTCCAAAGAATTAACAATTACTGTTATAGGTTTGTTACAATTCGCTTAATTTACTTATAATAATATTATATATTCCATAATATTTCTTAAATTTTTTCCTTAATTTTAAGAAATCGATTGCAAACCACCGAATTTAAGTATTAGAAATCGAGTTACTTATTGGAAAAATGGAAACAAGTTTTGGAAATCAAAACCAGTACAACTTTATTCAAAAACTGTAGTCGACTGCAACGCGACAACAATCGTAACAAGAGTTTGGGACGCGTTTCGTTTGGACGATGAAAACGGAACTATAGCTGAAAGAATAGATCTTTCAAGTCTTGATTCATACCGAAAAAGTTATTTATATGTTCCGCCTTTCTATCTAAAGCCCGGTTACTACAAATTCAAGTACTCGATTAATATGACAAGTCCTGAACCGCATCCTTTATTGCCCTTCTATGCGTCTGCTTTCACTTATGTTAAAATAGTTCGGTCCCCAATTGTGGCCCAATTGGCAGAAGGGGCGCAATCAAGAGTCATAAGAGGATGGGGACAAAAGTATGCATAAAACTAAAATTGTAAATCATTTTAAATTATTTCAATCAATATTTCATAATCCAGGATACGTTTAGCGCCCGGAGAATATTCAAGAGATCCGGACGATGAAACAAATAAAAATTTTGAGGTCAAGTGGTATTGTAAAAGATTACCGGATGAATACATTAACAATCAATTACCTGATGAAAGGCAAAACTTTTCGGAACCTCTTTTTGATCGAACTGGTATTGATGAAGAATGGGATGATGCCGATGGAGGCGGTTGTTTTGGTCACGGACCAGGTCTCCAAATTAACTATATTTTATATTAATGTGTAGATTATCATAATTTTGTGTCAATTATTTTCAGGACGAATAAATGTGACGGGCGGTGAAGTGGAATGGAATACCACAGTATTCCGCAGACCAGGTCTTACTTACGAAATAGTTGTTCAAATTATACCTCCAGATCGGGCGCCTTCTTGGGGTGCGTTACAACTTGTTTTACTTCAAAGAAAGCCGCCTTCGATTGTAGTTTTGTGCCAAACAAAAGCACTTTGTTATCCCCATTTCCCAATCGGGCAAAAAATAAATCCGGTTCGAGTTGGACTCGAAGGAAAATGTAATGAAGGCTGTGATGGAGAACTTCAATTCGAGTGGAGTATATATGGAGTTGAAAACAACACCGAATACCTTCTGTCGAATGCCAGCTATTATATAGTTGGAGCTAATGAACAAAAAATGGCGCTCGGAATTGAATTCTTTCAAGAATATTATCCTTATTACAAAGATTTTTTTGCGAGACTATCGGTTACTAATGAAGAAGGTGTTAGTGGAGAATCTGATATATTTTTACACATCAATCAACCGCCAGAAGCCGGTGAATGTTTTTTCTCTCCTAACGAGGGGATGGCACTCTTGGATAAGTTCGATGTTAAGTGCAGCTCTTGGATCGATCCCGAAGATAAGCCCATTGAATATTATGCTTTTTGGGCCCGAAGTCTCGACACTGGAGCTGTCACTTATCTCATGTACGGACCCGATAGGTCCGCGTCTTTGATACTTCCCTACGGAAACTTCACAATTGGCGCTGATATTAAAGACAAAGAGGGAGCCGTTACCAGAATTAATATAACTGACATTTCAACTGATTTGCCCACAAGACAAATGTACGATAACTTTATACACTCTAAGAATTTAGACAATGCAGACGCTGCTGGAGATCAGGCACAGATGAATATGGTCACACAGGCTCTCTCCTCTCTCATGAACGCTAGAATGCCTCGAAATAATGGCAGACCCACCACCACTTCCACAACTACGACAACTACAACCACTACTTCAACACAAAGCCCAGCGAGTGATGACCCAACTGAAAAAGAGATTGAAGAAGCGGCCAAGACTAGAGCCCGAATGGTTAAATCAGTTGAAAGCATAATGAATGTAGACACATTGAATAGTTTGGAACAAATAGGAAGTGCTTTAACAGCTTTAGCGGGACGTGGAAAAGGCATTGATAATGAAGCTAAAGAAGTGATTATCAAATTGCTCAACAAAACTGTAACCATGGCTTCAAGCATTCAAGTCGAAAGTCCTCAACAGCTCATGGATTTTTTGATGGTTATTATTATATTTAATCAATATTTTTAATTAATAAATTCTAAACTTCAATTAATTACTTTTATTTAAATTAATAAAATTGATAGTTTGCTGTCGGAACTATGGGTGGAATCGTTAATGTAAGACTTGTTTAAAATAATATTTGAAAAAAATAATCATTCCCTCTTTCAATAATTCAGAGAATGTCTGAACAAATAGTCTCTGGAGTTGTTATGCCAACTGATCGCACCAAAGCATGGAATTTAGATTACAATGTGGAAGTTCCAGATGAAGACGAAGAACCAGGTGATTGACTTTTATTGAATTAATTTTGATATATTAGCCCAAAAGGAATGGGAGGAGTAGCTCTAAATAGGATTTAAGTGAACTTTAGGTTATGGAGGGGTCAATGGAATTCATTTATGAAAAAGGTGTTCACACAAATTCATTTGATCTTTATTGGTATGAATCAAAAGTTAATACAGAGTTAATTAATACAGAGTATAACTTTCACACGTGTCATATGTGTTATCACTGCTAATAAGTTAGTAATAATGTCATATTTTCAGGCAGTCTTAGTTTCCGTCTCACCAAAAGTGATTAATTAGAATTAAATTAAAGATAAATTAATATTTTATCCTTTGAAGCACAACATTTATAACAAGGGAATAAAATTCATATGAATTGACATTCATTTCAAATTAAAGCTCCTTTTTGCTCAGAAAAACTTATAAAATATATACTAAATTAGAAATATTGCCGGTATTTCATATTTCAGATTACATATTGGACAGCAAAACATCTATCGAAGACGCTCTTTCTAAAGCTGTTATTCAGGCTGAACGTAAAGCAGGAGAATTACAAATAAGACAAATAATAGATTTGACGATTAAATTAGTTTTATCAATGCTCAAAAATATTGTTGTCGGAGAAAAACCAATAGAATTTTCAGCTCCAAGTGGTCTATCTTTAACTATTGCAATGTACGTGAGCTCACAATAGAATCTAACGTTAAGATAAGTTATTACTTGAAACTGAGTTAAAAAATTATATTAAATTAAAGGTACGCAAAAGGAAGTCTATCTAATCAGACTATACAACACGGAGACGCAACTTATATATTTCCTGATGTTTGTGACATTTTGGTCAACAGAGAATGCTTTGGAAATGAAACATTAGGAACATTAGTGAGTCTTTACTATTTTTCACTTAAGTTTCTTTCAGTCTTACTTATGAATGCTTTCAATCAAAGGCAGTTTCATGGCCTGCAATCTTAGAGTCTTACGGGAATAGCGTTGATCTTCTTTCAGAGGATACAAAAACTTTGCAATTACTTGTATTGAATGAAAGCTTGAGTATAATAGAAGTAAGAAATGCCACGAATCCATTTAGCATAATAGTGCCGCGCAAAGGGTCTGAAAATCCTGAAGAAACACAATCATTACCAGATCCCACTTATGTAATGCCAAAAATAAAATGGTACGAACAGATGGTTTATCATCAATTTATGATCGAAAAAGCGGATTCGGCGGTCAATATTGAAGTCGGACCAACTAATCCTGAATCAGAATTAATACTTTTCATAAAATATCGCGAGAAACCAATGTATGACTATTACGACATTCTTATACCTTTGGGAGCCATGAATTCTTCTAACAATGGAATTTATGACATATTTTTGCCCAACCATATTATTAATAATCGCACCGGATTTTTCTATATTGGAGTTGTTGAAGTCAACAAAACAGCTGTCTCGCTATCAACAGAGCCCTTCCTACTCGATGAAATGATTTTTAATCAAAACACTTCTTTAACTAATTATACGGCAGGCATTTCTAATTATACATTACCAGGAATTAAAAGAGACTTCACAACTAATTATTCAATGAGAATATTCACTTCTGGCTGTTATTTCTATGATTATCACAAAAAGATTTGGTCCGCCGATGGATGCTTTGTAGAAAGTGCTAATCAAGCGATGACACACTGCAAATGCAATCATTGTATGTCATCATTTTTATTATTACAGTCGATCCCGTTTATAGTGAACAGCAAAAAGTGTTCACTAAAGCCGGGTATTCACTATAACCGAGTTCACTATAAACGGG
>JAQIWZ010000680.1:0-16719 GCA_034697245.1 Malaconothrus monodactylus | reverse complement strand
TTTGATATGTGTTATAATTTATAACTTATAAATATTAAAATTATATGATTTCAACTTAAATAATATAGTAATGAATTAAATAGTTTTGATATCAATATTGACATAAATCATATCCTTCAGCAGTCGATGTCTTACGTAATCAAATGGGCGTTCATTTGATAAACAAAAACATTTGATTTCAATATCATTTTTACGTTTTTTAAAATTAATTATTTCTATTTATATATAATTAATATTCGACTATTTATAAAAATGTTATCACATTTTTAGTGACAAATCATTTGTTTAATTTATAAAATATTTTTAATACTCAGTAGTCAGTAAACAAAGAGTCAGTCATTATTTGATTTAGTGTTTCATTTATTGACCTATTTTTTGGTTCATATCAATAGTAAAAATAATAATAAAAATCAAATATTGAAGTAATGGCCGACACATCACTTCTGATAACAGATGCAAATCGTTATCGAATCCCGAAATACGTATTCGCAGCCATGAGTTCGTGGTTGGGCTCGATATCAATGGGAACAGTGATCGGATACACAGCGCCCGCCATTCCGAGCATTGGGCAGAAGTCAAGTCACGTCCAGTTGTCTCAGAGTGCCATTTCATGGTTGGGAAGTCTTATGGCTTTGGGCGCAGTTTTCGGCAGTATTTGTGCTGGTATTTCATTCACTCATTTCAAGTTTGCATTAGTTTTGATTTTGATTATTTTCAATGAAAGGGTCGAGTATTGAACATATGGGACGAAAGGGAACACTTCTTTTCACTTCTATTCCATTCGTTTTCGGTTGGCTTTTGATGGCATACTCCGGAAGAATGGAGTCAGCCGTTGCTTTACTGATGGGTCGATTTATAACTGGTTTCTGTTGTGGTCTTATATCACTTTCAGCGCCCGTTTATATCGCGGAAACGGCTAATCCCTCGAAACGCGGTTTTCTCGGATCTGGATTTCAATTATCAGTTACTATAGGAATCCTCATAACGTATTTAACGGGAAAATACGTTTCGTGGGCCTATTTGGCTGTCATTTCGTGTATATATCCTATTATGCTATTGATAAGTATGACATTAATGCCAGAGACGCCCTATTGGCTCATAAAAAAAGCGAGAATTTCAGAGGCGACTGAAGCCAATCTATTTCTTCACGGCTCAAATGGCGCGCAAAATATTGAGGTCGATATTTCTATTCCATCGATTGATTCGGACGGTCTTCAGACTGGAACCAATAGATTCAATTTGTCAGAGTTTAAGAAACCACACATCAAAAAACCAATACTACTATCGCTATCACTTATGTTTTTCCAACAATTTTCTGGCGTGAATGCAATCATTTTCTATACGACAACTATATTCCAATCGGCGGGTTCTCAAGCGATCAGTCCTAATGACGCCACTATTTTAGTTGGTATTGTTCAAGTTGTGGCCACTTTTGCGGCATGTCTTTTGACGGATAGGGCCGGAAGACGATTGCTTTTAGTCATTTCTGGCATCGGTTGTGGACTTAGTCTTGTCTTAATGTCCGTATTTTATTTTGTCAGCGATGTATCTTCCACATTCAAAAGTACTTACGGATGGATTCCAATCGTTTCTCTCATTGGTTTCATAATTGCATTCTCTCTGGGAATGGGACCCATCCCATGGCTATTAATGGGAGAACTATTGCCGGCACACGTCAAGAGCATAGCGTCAGGTCTGTCTTCATCTTTCAATTGGATGTGTGCTTTTCTCATCACTTTCTTCTTCCATTATTTAACCAATGGTTTACACGATAGCGGAACTTATTTGTTATTCGCTATAATTAGTTTCGTTTCCTCAGTATTTGTTATATTTTTATTGCCTGAAACTAGAGGTAAATCATTGCAAGAAATTGAAAATCTCTTTAGAGGAGAATCAATGAGTTGATTGATTATCGTTTCAATTATTATTATTATTTATATCAATACCAAATAATTAGCACAATTTGAGTACAATATGAATCTGTGATATCATCAGATTCTCGAATGTATTATTATTATATTTTTACTCCATTTTATTATTTTTATCATAAATGTCAATACAGTTAAGAGCAAATTATGAATCATTAGCTATTTATCAATTATTGAGTGCAATATCAGTAAATACAATGTTTCAAAAATAGAGATCGAACTACCGGTATATTCGAAGGGTAATAATGAAAATGACTGAATGTTATATAAAATATGAATTACATAACCATTATTTGTAAAAATTAAATTATAAATAATATTGAATCGAAATATTAATAAAAGCCAGATCTTTGAATTTAATATTAATAAAATGTTACAATAGTTAACAAATGTGAAAACAACATTAAACCGGGTCTTTATTTTCACCGCAACACAAACAAAAGCATAATTATAGCAATATATAAAACAAAAATTAAATCCTAAAATATAAATTCAATAAATAACTCAAAAAAAAGCTCTTCAAAAGGGTTCGAGGATTTCGCAAGAGTTCAATGTTTTCAACCTTTTAAGCGAACCTTATCTTAAAAATCATATAAGACTTATAAGGGTTGAAAATCCTTGAGCTAGAGAATAAAATTTCATTAAATTTCAAATACTGATGAATTATGATTTGAATTTTAATGTGAATTTTAGATAAAATTCAATTTCAATCCTACGCTTAGATCTAGTGTCAAATGCAATGATAGGAACAAAGTTTGAGACAAAATAAGCTTTAATTTTCTTGTTTAATTATATCATTGATTTCGTTTATCAATAGATATCATTACGATTGAACTTCGATTTCACTGATAATAACTAAGTATTTATTTCTCACGTAATTCTGAAAAATCGTATTCTAAGTTAAGCTCAAATTTCATATATTAGAACATTTAAACTGATAAGATGTGAGCAGTAAAACCTTGAAATAACTAGAATTCATGACTATTAAACCTTAAAGATATCAAAGCTTTTGAATTAAATAACAAATTCCAGAGTTATGGCAAAAAAAACAGACGCGAGTAGTGTTTAAAATAAAGGCCTCAATGAATTTCAAATGAATTGTGAATAAAGCAACAAATTTTAAAACCAGTCTTGTCTAACTATATATGAAAGTACTAACGAAAAGTTGACACCACAAAATATACCCATCACAAGAAAGGCTGCAGCCATCATACCAGCAGTTCCTGCGTGTTCTTGTGGTACACATTTGGGCGCATACATCATACAAAGACTGCTAAAATATCCTGAAGAGAGACCTAATATTATCCCACCCATTATGAAAATATAATCGTTTTCGATATAAACGGGCCATTTTCTGAGGTTCGGGTGATATTTGCAGAACAAAAAAAATGGTAACAGTAATAGTCGAGACACTACTGGTATCCACAGGTATTTGGGACCAGGAATTGTGAACCAATTCGGAAATATATTCCCGACCATTGCGAAAAAATTAAAGACCAAAAAACAATTGACAGCTGAGAAGTATTTCTGTGTATCTTCGAAAGTACCGAAAAAATGGTCGTCATTGGGTTCGATTCCTGCGTGAACTGCAGGAAATATAGCCAACGTTACAAAAAATACCATAAAAACATTGAAGCATTGAATCCATATCTTCTTAAAAACAAACAAATAGGACGAAAAAACTCTTTTCTTCGTAATCGGTGAATCGTCTTCTCTTAAGCAATGATAGCGATAAAAATTCTGAAAATCAAGATTGCAATTAGAGTTAAATATAAAACAAAAAATGAAAAAATTCTAAAACTTACGTTCAGTGGGAGAGCGAAGTAAGTATCAAAACAAGCCAACAGTACTAATAGAGCGGTGAGAAAATAGTAAATGGCAGCCACTCTATAATTAGGTGATAACGCGATGGCAACAATATTGATGACTGAAGTGAGAGTTCCGCTTATGTTTGATCCGAGAACCACAGCATTTGAGTATTTCATTGGAAGTTTGGCTGCGAGACCATAGACTGAGTTCTGATAAACACCATTCGCAATATTCAATAGAACAACAGTAAACATAGTTATATAAAAGAACTGCGCCGGCCATGAACTCGAGTCAATCATCGCTAATATAATTGTAGTTATGAACAAAATGACTTCAACTACAATTGCTATCGTAATACTTAATGTCAAATTCTTTCCACTTTAAAAGAAAGTTTTAATTTATCGTTAATGATAAGCTTTCGAACGATTCAATTTTTAAATTTATAACAAACGTTACCCAAATTGAAATAAGACGTTGACGATATTGAAGAGAACATTAGGCACTTGAGCAGAGAGGCCGATATATGACAAGAAGTCAGCTTTATATGAATTACTTTCAACAATTGTTGTGTTTGAAGTTGAATTATCACTATTTACTGTAAGTTTATATTCGAAATACTGTTTGTTTGCAAAAAATGTTTCAAATTAAAAATTGTTTAAAATAACAAATCTCTCAATTTAATACCTTTTGCGCATTGATAAACATATTCCATGGCGTTAAAATCCCTATTCCGTGCAGAACCAGAATTAAAATTACGATATTATACCTATGAATAGAGTTTCAGTAAATGTGTGATAACTTCCAAATTTTTCAATACATTCATTGATTATAGAAAGTATGATAAATCTAATGCTTGATTACTTTTGAAACTTTCATTTGTTTCATCTGTTGCTTATATATGGATGAATATAATTCTTTTGATTGAATACTATTTGAGGAAAAATTAGAGTTCGAACTCTTCTCATAGTCTTATCATTTTCGAAAAGGTTATGATCCTAAAAATGTGTTGAGTAATAAGTGTGTGAACACTTATTTATCATTATATTTATTTAATTTTTATGATTGTATCCTAATATAGATTCTATTGTAATGCTATCTCTATCTATATTTAATTATTAGATAGTAGTGTTCCACAAAACTCAAATTTGCCTCAGCCTGAGCTGAAATAATGTTAAAAAATTTAATTCTTCTAAACCTGAACCTGAAAATTTGCGAAAATGCCGAGCCTGCGAAAAGGTTGAGGCTCGAGCCTTTGCGGAAAACTGTTAAATAGCATAGGATCACACGTTATAGAGGTTTAATTTAGATTTGGCATTAAATTATATACAGCTGTTGTGATGTTATCAGTTTTCATAGGATCGGATCAAACTTCAAATTATGCAGAATTAGTACTCAATCACGTGCACCTCAATTCAACTCAATTTTATGATTACAAATTTAATAATAACAGATATCATACTATTCAATAGCAATAAAACTCGTCAATACTTTACAGATTTTAATGATTCGCTTTATATTAATTATAATTTTCATACGACTTAAACTTTCAAAACTTATTAAATTTTCGAAAGTTAAAGAATTATTAACTTAAGGAAAATTAAATTAAAAAACTTCTTAAAAGAACTGCCTCGAGTTCTACAATAAAAATAACTTTATTTAGGAATATGATTGTTGTGAAACACTTTTTTCAATATTATTTAAATAGAAATAGTTTTTCTATTAATATATTTGAGTAAAAATTAGTTGAATTAATATTTGAATCGTTAATAAGTTCATAATGAAATAAATTAACGAAAATAAGTTTACAATACGATACCTGTCTTTCGGTTGGTTAGGGTTTGAATACTGATTAGGTTTGAGTTCATTTTCTTTTAATTTTTCATTAAATTTATCAGAAGTAGACTTAAGATCAGAGTTGGCCAAAAATGAGTCCTTTTCGTCGACTTCTTTGATAGAGTCGTCTTCGGCTAAAAGGATTAGATCACAATTTGACATTTGATTTAAGTTTTTAAAGTTGAACACAAGTCATCAAATTATAGTTTTTATTAATACAACTCAGAGTTAAATATTGGCAATGAATACATTCATATCTCACTTATTCATTAAATATTAAATAAGAAATGATAAGAAATTGAAAACTTACTACGATTTGGCACGGCCTGTAACTCCATTATCAGTAAAAATGTATTAAATAAGTATATTTTAATTTTAATATCAGATCAGTGTTAATATAGATTTGAGACACTATTCAACTGTATTGATAGTGTCATTAACATTGAGGTTATTCAGTGACTGATTAGTGCCTTCACTAACAATACAAATACTATTTACGAGAGAAGATCACCAAATGTTTGACTGTGATATCCTTTTAACAAGTATAAAGTTTGGCCAAAAGCATGTTATTATAAATAGACTTTTAGTTAAATAAACGTTCAAAATGTGCTCATCTTATAATAGAGTGAATGCAATAGCAATAGAGGCCAACTTCACAACACTTGCAACACACATGCAATTCATTGAGAATTCAGTCCCTCTTTTGATCCCTATTTCAAACGAGAGTAGTCTCAGTAGAGGTCTCTTTAGAATAATAAACAGAATAACGGAATATTAATGAAATTATTTTTACTTCTTTTTATTCTTTGAATGTTTGGTTTTGTGATAATGAATATTCTTCAAGTGTTTGTATAATTCTATCCAAACTCTAGAGTTTATGGATTTTTGAACGCTTTCCATAAATTTATTTACTTTATGATAACTTCCTAAAAGTGTCATTTTATCAGAACATTATTTCAAGTTTATGAACGTTTATGAACTATTCTTTTAGTTAATTAGAATTTATTTATTTATTATAAATTTTGCTGTAGATAAAAGGGTTCTCATGCAAAAGAGTTCCAATACTTGAGTTTGAAAGTAATTCAAAATTGTTTAATTTTATTTCAACTTTTAATACTTTGTTTAAAAAAAGTAACACTAATTTCATTCAAATATCTTTCAAAAGCAAATCTAATAAATAATAATTATTATTATTCCTAAACATCAAAACAAATAGTAAAGTTTAAGTAATAAAAACTTTCCTCATCCGAAACATCTCTTTTGATGATAGGAAAAAACTAATAAAAATGTTGTTTAATGTTTATCAACAGTACGTTTAGTGTTTTAAAAATAAATATAAAATAAAAAGTTAGAGCAACTAAATTAGCGAACTATTCAAATTTAGAGTCAAATTCATTCTTTGTGAAAAAATGAATAAATAAATAAAAATCATTGATTTTTCTTTAAACTCTAGTATTTTCGATTGAAATGATTGAAAAATATATATATTCTAAGATTTATCATTTTGGATGTAAAGTCACAAAATATTTAGAATCTATGAATGGCTCAAAAGCAATTTCTATAGATAGGCTGACAATCGTTTCAATATTGAAAGAGTTCAATAATTGAAATGTATCTCAATCCTGCCTTATCTATTACATAAACTAAATTTTATCGAGTTTCTGATAAAAGTACTTGAAATAAGACGAAGTTATTAGTGCTTTGACTTGAGAACCTTTTGTGTCTAAAAATAGGGAATGTAAAGAACTTAGAAATACTTCCGAAACACTTGGATCTAAAACGATAACCACATCAAAAACAATTCAATTATTTGTGAGAACATTTTCAAATCCGTTATTCTCATAAGTCTCACATTTTATTTGAAATCAAACTTCAGTCATATCATTAACATTGACTACTTTTTGTTGTAATAAAAGTGTTACAAATATGATATGTTTTGTTTGCTATTCAATAAACTCATTCTTTGAGAAACTAAACTTGTTATTAATACAATACAAAAACCATCACTCAATAGTTACTAAGGCATGAATCAGGAAATCAGGCCATGAGTTGGACTTTTTATTAGTTGCTAACTGTAACATAATTGTCATGAGTTAAAAGCATAAAGTAAAAAAAATCTCATGAGATATCACTTTTGAGGATATCAAGAATATGTTAAAGAGCATCACAAAAATTAATGCAGACTAAACTTAATTATTGTGGTTTCCTTTCGCAAAAACGTTAGTCAGACGGTTAGAGTAAATATTCAATAGTAGAGAAATTCGTGACATCGTGTAAAATAATATTCAAGTTATTCTTAAAATAATAAAAAAGAAAAAGCCCAATGAAAAGTCTCTAGATTTTCACTATAGCTGAGCATTGCTTAAATGAACACATAATATGATTGGGATAACTCTCGAGTCATTTAATTTTGCGATCATTACAATGAAAGAAAGATCGAGTCTCTAATTATAGAGACCTGTAATAATTAATATCCTTTGGCGTTACTCAAAGACTATGTAAGAAAGGGAGTGCTCCGCAAAAGTTTGAGAAGCCCTTTAGACTAGAGTTGAAAACTTATTTATTAATAAAGTAATGTTTGATATTTTGATTTGCCTTAAAATTGAATTCCTATTTTGGTATTATTGCTTTGTGTGACGCTTTGTATTATTGGCTGTGAGGCTATTTATTGAGAAATTATACCAACAAATTGTAAGCATAAGGCAAGTTTGTGCCCACACATAATCGGGTCACACAAATCATACTAAATTAAATACTATCAATATTTTGAATTTTGCAAAAATAAGGCTTATTATCCAAAAAATAACTTTATTTCTTCATAGAGTTATTCATGAAAATATTGATTTGAAAATTTTCAAAACTTATTTCTGTAACAAAAAATAAAAACTATAAAAAACGAAACATTTTGAGTAAATGAAGTATTTTTGATAATTAAAATCATAATCAAAGGAATCATCAAATGAAACATTGATTTGAAGGGAATGTAACTTAAAAATTGAAAAGTTTGGGCACTTTTGACAAGACTACAAGAGAGACACTTTTGAGATTACAAAATAATATTTTAAAGATCGATAAATTTGAATTTCATCGGTTTGTTCGCAATATTAATAAGTCTTGTCTTAATTCCAATGTTTTCGTGATGATATTCTATATGAAAATTTTGTATAATTTTGGCCAAAAGAACGTAAATTTCCATTTCGGCAAATCTTCTTCCGATACACATTCGCGGCCCATAACCGAAAGGCAATAGTAAAAAAGGAGACCTTTTTTCAAAATTAACACTATCTTTAAGCCAACGCTCAGGAATGAATGAATTCGGATCTGAAAAGTATTCCGATTGACGACAAGAGACTTGATTTTGTGTTATAATTAAAGTTCCTTTTGGTATAATATGATCTCTTATAAGAATGTCATCAGTGGTAAGTCTTCCGACACCAATCGAAACGGGTCTCAATCTCATCGTTTCTTTAACACAAGCTTTAAGATAAGGCATTCGCGAAAGTTTATCACCTGAAAGATCTTCCGATTTAGTCATTAAAATGGATTTAATTTCATTGCGCAGTCTTTTTTGTGTTTCAATATTAAGCGCTAAATAATATAAAGCAAAGCCAGCGGTGAATGCAGTCGTGTCAATACCAGCTAAGAAGAGATCGACAATCATTGCAAAAATATCTTTTTTATCTACTTTTTCATCATTTAAGAATTGAGACAAAATTGATTTTTCGTTTATATCATTTTCAAGTAATTCATTGATTTTTTTCTCTAAATAGTTGTCAATAATAGCTGTCATACAGTCTTGAGCTGAAACTAACAATTTGTAGTCTTTAGTCTCAGATTTTTCCCAATTATTGGTCATTTCGGTTTTCATAACGGCTTCGTGTGTCTCGTGAGCGGCTTTTATAAGTTTGAGGGCATCGCTCTCTTCATTAAGACTAAGATCAAGACATCCAAGACGTGAATCCAGTGCCAGAACTCCTGTATTCTCGAGCGACCACTTATATAGATCTCGTTGAAAATCAACGACTTCTTCATTAGAATCTCTAGTCTTTCGAATATAACGAATCAAATCTTGAGTAATGATCTGACAATCAGTTATATATCTGTTGACATTGATTTGATTTAGTAATTGTTTTTGAAATAGTTTCCTAAGTCTATACCATTCCTCTCCGTTTTCAGGGAAAAGACCGCCAGAGTTATAGGTTTGCGGTCTTTCTCTTCTATACTTAAGAAGCGCTCTATGGCTTCGACGACAGGGATATTTTCCTTCTTGTCTGAAGACTGACTCAATATCTTTGGGATCGAATACATGAACAATAGTATGATTAGCATTAATCACTTCTCTAACAATAGGTCCAAACTTTCGTAAATTGTATTCTCCGTTTGCGTCCATTTGTGACATTTTATATTCGCCTAAAATTCAATTCAAAGTTTTGTCATTAAATCATTTGTTAGACTTTTGAAAGCAATTAATTTATAGCAAAAACTAGAAAAAAGTTAATTATGAGTTAAATATTAGACAAAGTTATCTTAAAGTCTATTCAAAACAATAGTTTAAAAGAATTGTTCACTTTTTAACTCAACCAATAATTGAAACAAATATTTGTCAAACTCTAGACTTAAAACTTGTTTTAAGAGATAATCAATAAATAAATACCAATTAATGGCAAATATCTCCAAATGTTTCCGATGAGAGGCAATGGTTTCGGACCTTTAATGCTCTCAAATGTCTTCAATTTGTTTTTGTTTTGTTCGACAATTACTGAACTCTTATAAAAGTTGTTTATTACTAATTTGTTTACAAATGATTTGTTAGAATTTAATTCAATAATTCTTTTGAACATATTTTTGAAACACTAAAAACGCTTCAATTTATTGAAAATCAAACTTTAAGTATTGAGTCAGTCTTTAGCATATTTTTCGAAAAATTTTATTCAAATTTTTCTTTAAAAAAACGTGTTTTTATCCAATGATTACATTTTTGATTTTTGTATTTGTGGTCAATATTTGTTATTAAAATGGATGATTAGAGCGCGATCTAGTATTTACAATTTAATACAAAAACATTTAAGTCAAGCAAAACTTTTAAAAAGTTTCATTTCATTCAAAATCTATGAGTAAAAAATAGAACATTTTTCAAATTCATCGCATACTTGGCTTTTTGTAGGCCTACAAGTATTAAAGTTTTCAATTTTGTTTCAATAAAACTTTACGGTAGGGCTTCTCAAACTGTTTTCATTGAAGGAGAGCTTTGAATCTTGAAAAGTATTTGCGCAGCACTTAATCATTAAATTATTAATAGTTATTAACTATTTCTAATGTCAAGAATAAGATTGTTTTATTTGAGAAAATGCTTTGAAAATTGGGTGAAATTGTTTAATAGTTGAAAGTTACGCAAATTCAACATTTTCAATACAATTTCTATAACAATTTTTTGACAAAAAAAGTAAAAATTTTATCAAAATTAACTTTCAATTTGAAATTAGATGGTCTCAAATTGAGCCGACGACCACTTTCTTTAACTTTTATGAAATGACTCTTGGAGCAGCTGAACCTCCTCTATGGAACTAGTGCTCCGTAAAACCTAGCTTGAGAAGCCATGCAATAAACTATACATCAAAGCATTTATTCATTGACAACATTTAGCTCAACAAATACTATAATTTGGTTTTACGTTCAAAAATTTAAGTTTCGTCATTGAATTTTTCCATTTTATAAAGTTTGAAATGTTGACGAACGAAACTTTTAAATCAAAATAAATTCATTTTTCGGTATTGCCTTAAATTATTTGATTTGAATTTTATTCAGTAATTTTGTTTTGGGAAATTTCTAATCTGAAACTTCCCAACGCAAGAATTACTTCATTGACCTCTGCTTTTATATATCGCAAACATGTGTCAATCAAAACTTTATGTTTACTTACATTGAATGCTGTAATAAAACTTCAATTTCTTATTTTGAATTAGAGATTTCTAAGAATTTTAAAAGAATTAAAAGCGAAAAAAGTTTTTTCCAGTGTATGTACTCTTCAAGCAATGATTTACGGTTAAAAAGTTTTCGGGTTATAATTTATAACTTATAAGTTTGTGAATCGTTTAATGCTTTTGAATATTGAATGAAAGAGTTAATACTATTGAACAATTACAGAACAGTATCAAAAAGAAAAATCAGGGAAACTGACAACAGATGCGTTTCACAATTTGACATCAATAAAAGTTTTAATGTGGGACTGAAAAAAATAGCAGACATTTCTATTAGAATAGTTGTGTCCTAAGTTTGTTATCTATAAATTTTAATGTAATAAATTCTAAAACCTTGGCTTTGATGCCAAAAAAGCTTCAGTGCTTTTAAGTTTTAGTGCTTATCCTTAGAGCTATTGTATCAAAACTATAATTTAGTGGATCTTAAATGAGTCCTGAATTTAAAGCGACAAAAAAAAGTGAAGTCAACATAAATGAAGTTACTTTGAAAGACATCTATACAACAACTTTTGACATTAGCCTCTTTTAAACCATAAAGCATGAAAGGCATCACATAATATAGCAGAACATGTTGACCACCGCGAAGGCTACAGTTTGATGGTGTGAATAAAGTTAGCAAACAATATATGGACAGTTGCCAGAAAACTATAACAGAAAGGCAAAGAATAGAGGAATAGGAAAAAATAGCAAAATTACCAAAACTTTAGTTAAGTTTTATGAGACAGTTTTTCCTATTTTTCTCCTCATTGATAGTATTGTACTCATAGGTAGTGAAGCACACTTCGACCCACCACAGTGTCGAGGACTTCATTCTAAAACCAACTGCGATAACATCAGTTTTGATATTAGGTCAAAGAGAAGCACACATGGCATTGACGGCAAGTATTGAAAGAACATAACGAACATTACTGTTCTAAACGTGAAACAGTACTGCAGAGCAGTGGCATTTGTCAATAATTGAATTCTCCAATACTTGTAAGCATTGCAGTACATTTTCTGAGAGACTGCTTAAACTACTGTATTCTCATTTTATTTAACTTTTTTCCAAAGGTGGCAAATAGTGGTAAAGGTTCAAAAGTAATAAACCCTCACAAATCTCAAGTGTGTGTCAAAGCGAAATTCTAACTTTTTTTTGCAAAATAACACGAAATTCTTCTCCGATATATTCGAACCCCAAATAATTTAGTGTTCCTTTTTGTCTAAATAATTAAGATTGTTAGAGGTTTGTCCCCATTTTGCCGATAGACCTCAAATCAATCAAAAGAAAGAGAGCTTCTGATGATTAGAAAATTCAGACAATTTATTGGATGCTATCAAAAATTGTTTTTTCCTATATTCAAAATTTTGATCTTCATTTACTGGATAGCTGTTAGTTTTGAGGCTTTTGGATGCAATTTAGTACTTATTGTTGTCTCGTGCGGCTCATTGTCTGTTGAATCCAAAAGCCATTTTTCAATCGTATTATAAATTTGTGCGTAGCTTACATTTTAATTATTTATAGAAAACTCAAGATGTGTTTAAATAATTTATTTTAGTAATAAGTCAGAGGATATAATGTTAATTACTGGAAAATGGGCTGTAATTATGATACAAAAGTTTTTCTCAAAGCACACAAAGTTAGCAAAAGTATAAATTTTTTCGGCCTTAATTATAAAGCAATGGTTGATGACCCCAACTAATGGGTGACCACAAAAGAGCCGCAAATTTGAAAATTAGCAGTTTTGGACAGTCATAGTATGCATGTGCGCGGAAGCTATTAATTTTTTTTTTGAAGGTTGAAATAAATGTACTTTTAGTCGATACCTTTTTAGCCGATTTTTCGCTCTTCTCCTACAAACTTAAGGGTAACAAATTATTGTTCACAATCCGCGAGAGCTCAAAGCAGATATCACTTACTGATTCTGAATTGAGATTTGAAAATACGTGAGAAAATAGTTTGAAATTCTTTGAAGTGAGCATAAGTTCAAATTTTGAGGGATTTGGTTATCTCTAAATGAATTCAAACTAAATAGAAGGTTGTGTTACTTTCTAAAATCTACAGCACAACCGTACAAAAAGTGTTAAAAACAAAACAATTTAATTAATTTTAAAAAGTTTTTAGCGCAAAAAATCTAACTGTGTAGCGCTTTCTTAAATGATTCCATTTCTATTTCATATTACCGGTAATTGAAAATTTGATTTCAAGATTCTTCAAATATTTTAGACTATCGGTCATTATTAATGTAAGACAAATATAAAGCTAAGAAATTTTCACATTAATAATAATAATCTTTATTTAAAGAATAAAAATTCAAACAAAATGATTTAATAAAATGTCTCAAATTATAGCCAACTTTATAGAACGTGATTTTCACATTATAAAACAACTGCATATTATATTCTGATTATTAGTTTGTGGACCAAATTATTTCTAACTATAATTGATTAAATAAGATGAGATTCTGATTCGATTAATAATGTTATTTTATTCCATACTAAACTTATAATGAAAAATTTAAACCATAATAAATCAATGGTTGATAGCGCCTATTAATACATAATTGTTGTGAATGCAATCTTAATCAAGAGAGAGAGAGAGAGAGAGAGAGAGGGCGGCAAAACAATTTAATGTCTAAATTGCAATTAAGCTTTAATAATTACCACATTATTACCTCCAATTACTATATTGTTGAAAACAAGGTTATATTTGTGAGTGAGAGAAGAACTCGAACTTGAGAGAGGGAGAGAGATTTTACTCCATCGAATATTTTTATAGCTCATCGGAATTGCTCATTACTAAACCTGCCGATGAAACTCCAAATGTGATTTTAGCACTTAGTCTTAACACCGAACAAACTTTAGAATAGATAATTCTGTAAGAATCTCAAACCAACCAACACCTTGTTTTGCCTTAAGGAAAACGTGCAATTAAGGAAATAAATTGAGGAATAAAATTGTTATTACTCGCTCAACAATTAGATTAGTTCATGAATTTCACTTAAATTGGTGTACAGTTATATCGGTGAACGGTATATACTTTGTAGAAATTGTTTTTAGATTCATAACCACATGCATTATATTTTAAGGCTATTGTTTAAGGTAATTATGCAATTATTCACGAATTGAAAGGATTCATTCGTTTTATATAAGTTTTGATATTTTTTACAACGCACCCAAAAATATTATTCGTTTTTTCTAATATACATTTAAAAAATTTTTTTTATGTTTCTAATTTTTTTTACAAAAATAGAGTTATTTTTAATTATTGCAAATGACCTCATATAAGACTGTGAAAGTTTTTAATAATGAACGAATCATTATCAGTATTGTTATTCTTTAAATAAACTTTAAAAACATAATTATTCAAATTTTCACCGTTTCTTAAAAGTAATTTATTGCAAAATTTTCAATATTTTAATTTTGAATCAAGGATGTTGTTTATTAAATAAACAATTTTGATAAGTGATTTTATATAATCAACATATTGTTGCTATTGGTATAAACTAGAAACATCTACTGTTAGATAACTAGTGCATCTCGTGACTATAACATGTGAAAGTTTCAACAATTTTCAATTAAAATACAGTTATATCAGATTTAAAAATATGAAAAATTGATTTCGTAATTTGTTATGAAGTTCTTACCATTATTTGTTTAGTATACCATTGATTCTCAAGCTTTTTTCTTCGCGACCCTAATTTATTGAAGAAAAATTTTCGTGACCCTCAAATACGAAAATACAAACCTTTGTTTTATTCAAATTTACGCAATTATCTGAAGCCAATAAAGTTAGTTTCTATCATAAAGTTATTTAATTCTATGATTCGAAAATATATTGAACTCAATGAAAGGGTGTATTTGATATTGTATTTGGGTCTCAACTCTCTTTTCATTTAATTCAGAAACAAAAGTTTACCGACTCTTTTGAAATGCTTCGCGACCCGTTTTTGGATCGCGCCCCAACATTTATGAACTCCTAGTATATAAATTTACTTTAACTTTTTGTATAATTAATTTCAAAGATCACAATCCAAGGACTTAACGCGTCAAATATTTGTTCAAAAGAAAATTTAAACAGTAAAAGAGAAAAATATCACGATTTATGATTAAACGTTGAGATAAAAATACCTTTATGTTTGAAAAGTGATTGAAAAGTTTAAAATGAAAACACTAAATGTGATAAAAAATTTTACATCAATTTAATTGTTTATTTGCTTAAACGTTACGTTTATTTGACTGCTAAACGTGAGGCGAGATTTTGCGGTTAAATACAATTGAAAAAAATATATAAAGTATAGTATAAAACATCTGAATAAATATCTTTCGCAGTTATCAATCTTCACAATATTTACAAATATGTCAAAAAATATATTTTACAAAAAAAGATGATAAACGCAGTTAATACTCAATATATAGTAATCAAGTTTTTGATGGAATGATATGAACCTTAAGTAATATAAAAAAATGTATTTGTGCTTTTTTAAAAGTTATACAAAAAAAACTATTGAAAAATAACTATCAATATATTATTATTTCACCGAATTGTAGCCTAATTTCAATCATCGATTTTAAAATTGAATTATTCAACAAATTTTGAACCAATTTTATTTTATTCAATTCTAACGCTAAAATTTGAATTATTAGTAAAATAGTAAATATTATGTTAATAATAGTTTAGGAAAATTTGTTCAAAAAAAATTGTCAAATATGTCAAGCTTTCCTCTTCAATAGTAAACGTTCAGCTGTCGTTAATGCAAATTCGATGCAAAGTTGATTCCAAGGGAGAAGTGCACGAGTCTCTTATTATTATTATTTTGATAAAACTTAAACATTTTGTGATTATGTAAGTCATTCAAAAATATTGAAAAGTAAAGTCGTACAAAACTTTGTCAATCAATACATTAATAAAAGTTCAGTGGACTGTGAATTATATTTTGAAGTGAGAGGCATTAGTGCTTCCCGTTTTTCCACAATAAATGTATTTTCATGGATTGGGTCCCACTTGAGGCACTTCACCATTGATGACATGATGGACACAACACACCCTGAATTTGGCGTAGAGGGCAATGAGAGCAATAGGCAATGGATAGTAATAACCAGTGAGAAGGCAAATGGAGGCAAATGGAGGCAAATTTACTACAAAACGTATAGTTGAGTAAAAGTAAAGTAATGCACAACACCAGAGATATAAA
>JAQIWZ010000679.1:0-16753 GCA_034697245.1 Malaconothrus monodactylus | reverse complement strand
GTTATGGTCAGTGCTTGTTCACCATAAGTCATTGCCATCAAATTTACCCCTAAATACTTATCAAATATTTTTCAAATCAAATTTTTAAATAATAATTCAAGAATTTTCACAAATATTTTATATGTCAGACATTAAAAATCACAAATGTTTTGAAAATATTTATGATGAGAAATGAAATATTTTCATTTTGTAATACAAAACTCCTTAAAATAACTATTAATTTTCAATATTGTAGTTCAAAAACTAGAAAGAGTTTCAATGAATCCTTAATAAACAATAAGTGTCGACTATATTTTAATAATGATAAATATGCACAAAGAAAAAAATTCATTATTTAAATGATGAAAGAGATATTGAGGAAAGAGATACTTCTACTCAAGATTCACAATGTTTGTCCTCATTGTTCAAATACAATGTATTCGTGCCTTATTTTATAAGAATACTTATGCACTTTCTTAATTGCTTGGATAAGAGAGAGGCATCACTGATTGCAACGCCTAATTGGATTGGGATTTGAGAAACATTTTCCTTTTTTTTTGTTTTACTCTTCAGTTAGCCTTGAAGTGCATTTACCATTTGACATATCTGTGCGCAAGTTAAAGGATCACAATAAATGGTGACATTTAATGGCTATAGTGAGCCCAAAGCCGTCAAAGACTTAATCCATCCAACACTAAATAAACTAAAAATTAGATATCAGACTATCTGTAAATATAATGAATCGAAATTCAAGTTACTATTGAGTCTGATTTTGAGAATATTTCTTAAGTTTTTTCAATCGAAATTCGACCTAAATTTTGAAATTTGAAAGTCTCTCTAAAAGAATAATATACTGTCGACTTTATTCATTGAATACATCTGTGAATACATAGAAAATAGATTAAATAAATGTTAAACCATTAAGATTTGAATATTTCTTTTAGACTCAAACACAAAATTTCTGATAAGAAATTCAATGCATAATAAAACAATTTACTGAACTTAAAGGTTTAGTTTTGATTAATCATATCAAATAAAATTGGACCAAAAAATAAATTAATTATCCATTACTCTGATTGCAATCTATTTCTCTAGAAAGTAATGTTTAATGAGATCGCAATAATTTATTGCTTTTGAATTTTGTGATATGTGTTGAATAGGAAATCAATTATTGTAATGGTGTGAATGTCCAACATATGCACAAATGATGTTCTCAATGCTAATGTTGATGTTGATGGTGCTCTCAAAGCTGCCTCCTCTCTCTCTCCCACTTGCGATTTGGTTTTAGTTGTTTTCATGTTCATTGTATGTGTTCTCTCCTCTTATTTCACTGTTGACAAGAAATTGAGGAGTAGTTCTAGTATTAGTACATATTGGCAAATATATGGCAAATTTGAAATCCCAATCACGCACACAGTGCACAGTTGGTGGCATTGATGGAATTGACGCTAATCAATATATGATAAAATGAGTGAAACTACACACTCCGTACAATACTATGAGACTGTGAGACTGAAGGCACTACAGGCAATGCCAATGGCTTGGATGTTGCTTTGCGTGACTCACCACAGCTATTAACTATTGTCTTCAAATAATAATGGGAAATCCCCTACGTTTTAGCTTCTATTTCTAATTCCGCAGGATTTCCACTATTGCCTTCAAAAATAAAATGCTTAATAACTACTGAACTCCAACTTCTTAAGACCTTTGGACTGAAATTATTAACAAAATCAAAAAATAATTGAAAAATTAAAAATTTAAATATAAAAGAGTATTCAATTGGGAAAGTGAATTATCAATTCTTTTAATTTTATGCAGAATATTATAATATCTATTTGAATTTTTTTCCAATTTATATGCGTAGGAATATTTGCTATTTTGCTATTATTCAGTTGAGAATATGAAAACTTTATTTGCACTTCAAAATGAATTTTTAAATTAAAAAGAGTGAGCTTTTATCAGTATTTCCATAAATAAACGTAAAATGAACTGATTTATGACTAAATTCTTTGAATAATCAAAATTAGTTATTCAACTAATATTTGATAGAACATGAAAAATGCATTCTCATCGCAAGAATTTCATATTCCAGTCTTATACTTTTGGTATGCACTAAATTTTTTCTTTAAATACTAAGTTTGTATGACCTGAAAATTTTGAAATTGATTAAGAATTTTTATAAAATTCAATAATTCATAGCTTTCGATATCAGTAAAATGTTAGCTATAATAATAATAAGAACTCAAAAAGCCTTTTCAGACTCAAGATTTTTTTTCATTAATGTAAGAACTATTGTGCGTATGAATGTTTTGAGAAATAATGATATATTTCATTCTTTTTAGTCCATAGTATTTCGTATTCATTATTATAACAGAATATTGTAAGTTATATTTGCTTTAAACAAGTTGTGAATCATTTGCGTTCAAATCAAACGTCAATTTATCTCTCTTTGAAAATTTTGGTCACAGAACAAAGAAATAAAGTTTTGAGAGTTTGGAAAAGCCGAAAAAATAAGCAAAAAAAAGTTTTAATCATTAATCTTCATCGCTCTAAATAAGTTGATTCGAGGTTTGAGACCTGAATGTGCCTCAACTTTGTATTTGTATTTTGGTGTGAATTAGAGAAAAGTTTGAGCACAAATCCCATTTCGATACTTGCATTTTGTTGTTAAATTGTGTGCCACTGAGAAAATAAAAGCTCGTACCTACTCTTCTGATTCAATGTGCTTCGAGTGTTATTGATGTTTTCAAATCTTTTGATTAGCTTTAACTTCAGGCCTACTTTTCAAAAGTTACACGATTTGTCTTTCTTGTGGAATTAACTAATGGTCTTTTGTGTTTTATTTATCGTTGATTTATCTCATCTCCTAATTTAGTCTTTTAAACAAGTCATTCATTTGTTGAGTTGACATTAAAGGTTAAACAATAAAATTTAAATTAATGTCTTTTGAACTTAAACTAAATGTAAAGTTAATTTTGTCGACTATTTCGAAATACTATTTCAGATATACTTTTCATTAATTTTTTTTTATGTCAACAGAAGATCAAATTTTTCAGCTTGTGTTCAATTAAGGCTTTATAAAAGAATACTTAATAAAATTAAACTTATTTTTAAAGAATTGTATTCAGTATAGATTATGCTAAAAATACTTTTAAAGAAATAATATATCTAAATATCTAATATTGTAGACCTACTTCTTAGTAATATACTGTTCATCTACTTTTGATATTCAACTTTTTCTTTTTTTCATTCAAACTCGAGTAATTTGTGTCAATTATTTCTTCTAAAGGCAAAGTTAGTAAAGAATTTTTATTAAATAGAAAAGATCTATTAATAAACAAAGTGAAATTAATAGCATATTATTAAATATTTGTAAAGACTTTCTATTGTATATTATATGGAAGTACCGGTAATTGTGAATCGGAAGAATAGAAGCATTTATCCTTAAAAAATTTTACCAGAAGCAAAAATTCTGATTAAAATCTAAATTGAATTTTTTCGTGAATAATTCGCGTCAAAAACTTTCATTTTATTTAAGACACTTCGATAGTATGCTTTGAGAAAAGTCTTAGAAATTCATTATTTACTATTCAGAGTAATAACAGCTGAAAACTTCGAATACTTATTAATTGAATTCGGTGTTCATTAGGTCTAACAAAATGAACGTAAATTGATTGAAAATCAATAACAAATATCTCAGAAAGAAATATAAAGATATATAATCTTAAAAGGAAATGGAATCGATTAGTTTAGTTAATGATCTCTAATAATTAATGATGGATTTATGTGATGTTTAATTTAAATCAAAGATTTTCTAGACTTGAGTCAAAGCTTAATCTTTTAGTTAAAAATGAATGGTATTCAACAACAAAGTTTGTTTGAAACAACTTATATATGCATAATATGCATATTATATTTAGATTGAATTAGTTTTGCTTATAGTGCAAATATTAACAAATTCATAAAATATTGAAAGTGCATTTGAAGACAAGAATGCAAAATGAAGTGATAAGTGAGCGCATAATCGATAAAGAGTTATAACTCATAAGCAATAATATGAAATTAAGCAAACTTTTGCAAACTTGGGTTGAATAAGACAAGCAATAGCATTGCAAATTTATTGACAATAAAAGTAATGGACTAATATCACGAAACATAATTCCATATTCCGACCAATCGATATGTCCATTTCGAAGAACAATCACTAGATTATGTCTATTGACAATTTCGACACCCATTATATCAAATGGAAATTTCTATCAAAATGAAAGGCTTTAATAATCACTAAAATTGTTTCACTGCTATTTCGATAAATGACTTCAATTTTTATTATTTTTGAGTCATTCAAACTCTGAATTGTTAAATCTTGCAATTAGTTGGCTTTACTCAAACTTTAAAACTTTTATTTTTCTAACTGAACATGAATTTTGTTATGCAAACGTTGTCTCGAATGTAAAACTAGAGATTAATTTTGATATGGAAGCGGAAAGCATTGGAATGCTTAAAGAGTAGGAACGGGATATTCCTTAATATAGCCAAAAACCTCTCATGAGAGAGAGTCAATGCTATTCGTAACTTATTGAGAACCAACTTATAAGCCTTGAATACACTTGATATTCTCGTCGTGTCTTTTTAGATGAGAATTTTTCTTTTGATTTGATGGTGAAACGCAAAATTGGAGCCCTGTATTACTTGTGCTCAAATCATACTTTTATTTTGGTATTCAGTGTATGTAATCACACCATTCACACCATTTTTCGGCTTTACACTCATACACACCAAAACTCAATTCTCAAAAAGATCTGTTTGTGGTTTCCAATAAAGAATACAGGAATACAGGAATGCTTTTGGCTCATAAAAGATACTCTCATAATATTTTGCCAAAAGTTCAACCAAAAATGAATTGCATCTCATTTAACAACAGACATAATAAATCGACTGTCATTTGGATTTATTTTTTGCTAAATATTAACTAAAAACTAAATTCAATAACTTTTTTCGCACAATATTCAGTTTTGTTTGAAGTCATTTATTCATCTCTCGAATTATTTTCTTTCTAAATAGAATCTATTGAATAGAAGTAATCAAAAATGTTATTATACTCTCATAGCTATTGAGGAAAAAATCAATGTTTTTTTAATAAAAGTTGAGGAATCGAACGGAAATCAATGTTTTTTTCTCGAAATTTTAGATCGAAAATCAGCTTAAAATTGCTTAGAGTTCTTTGGGAATAGAAAATGTCTTTCCCAAGAGATAAATCGTTTTTTGGGAACTCCAAAGAGTGTACTTCAATATGATATATACTTAAAGATTACTTTAATTTCAAGTTTTCTGGGAACTATCATAAAAAATATGTATATTATAGTTCTTTACTTACTATTCATTTATTTGAAATAAAGTTATGCTCTTATTCTAAAAGCGATTTTTCGAATCGGCTCAAAACGATTTTTTTCATCAAAATTAAACTATAGAAAACTTAAGACTAAACAACTGATTAAATCAATTATATTCTTAGTTGTTCTTAGAATTGAAGTGATTTTTGATAGAATTCATTTAAAAACGAGGTTAAGTTTATTTTTTGGTCAATGAAATTCCATAGCATTGAATTTATTAGCATTTGTGTGGCTTTCATCCTAATTAAAGCAATGCAAAAATAATTTCTTTCGTGATTCACAAATTTTCAATGATTTTTAGACCAATTTTATCATTAAGTGTAACAGATTTAACCATGTTTCAGATGAATTATATTAAAATAAAGGAAAGAATTTTTTTAATCCTTGTAAAGAGCGATCTAAAAAGAATTAAGAACTTGGTGTTTTCATTAAATTCACAAAATAAACCCTAATTTTTTCACTTGCATTAATAAATAACAATTATAAGGTCTTTTCTATTTGTTTTTATTCAGTTTTGAGTTCATATACTTTTTGGTTCATTATATTTGATAAAATATTTCGAATCTCAAAAGAATGGTTGAGTATTGATTTGATAGGAGAAAATGATAATAAGAAGTATAGGGTATCACAAATGAATGGCATCCAGTATAACATCGCTATTAATGGATTGATAAGTTATGTGACTAGAATTTATTATTTCTGCCTCACTTAAACATTGAAGTAAATAAGAAGGCAAAGCATGGGTCACCCCTCATGCTATCTCATAATATAATTCACTTGAATTCTCTCAATCCTTAGAGTGAATATTTTTGCCCTCAACCCAACTGAATATTTGTGAATAGATTTCTAAATGATTTTATTTGCTGCCACAAAATGCGATTTATCCTTTTAGTTGGAGCACCACCTGATCCCTTGTTATATTCTATTATTGTTTTTATTATAATCAATACTATATACAAGTTTCAAGTTTGAAAAATGGCTTAATTGCGTGCTATAGCTATCATTTTCATTACTTTGATTATCCTTCTGGAGCTTTATTATACTAAAGCTCAGAATCAAAATGTTTCATTATTAGCTCTTTCCTATTCACTAATTTATTTCTAATTAATATATATTTCTACAAATAAATTATTTTAAAAGAATTTCTCAAATTAAAAAAATTGAAATTTCAACTGTTTATAATTTGGAGATAGGATTGTGTTGAATACTGAGATATAAACCAACGAGAAATACTTAATTACTCTTCAGTTGCGTCGAATATTTTTAATCGAAGATCAATTTGATTCATTCATTTGAATATATTTTATCGATTTCATAGTAATTAAAATTTTTTCATTACAATTATTAACTAATTAAGTAAAACTTATGAGAATATCTAAATTAAACTTATTGCATATTTTAGTGGACGAGTTGACTAATTAACTAATTTCATTCTGAACACAATGATACAAAGTGTATACTGTGTAGTGAGCTTTGATTGTTTGGCACGTCATTTATTACTTATTCATTATTGAAATAGAAATGATATCTTCTATTCCTGATTCATTTCAAACTTGAGCTAAACTAAACTTAGTAACAATACGCTCGTTAAACAATGAAAATGCTGACAAATACTGCCAATAAAGGCATTACTAATTAAGATTCATTGCTTTCAGTCTGCCATCACTACAACATCTGATGACAAATCGAAGATTTTGTCTCAAAACATCAGATAATTCATATCATACGGAATTGAAGCAATTTATTCTTCATAAAAAATTGATTTTCATCATATAGTTATTTAATCTCAAACAATAATTTTGAGCAAAAAAAAAGAGAAACAATTTAAATTTTTCATTATTTGAAATGGTTTTGACTCAAGTAAAGTTCATAGCTCGTAATCCCACCGATAAGTTTCGTTATGATTCTCATCATTCTCATGATTCTCAATTGTATTTTCTTTTCTTTTGCTCACTTTTCTTCTGGGTTAGAGACGATTAAACAAAAAAATTTGATGCTTTTTATCGCAAGACTTCTTGTGGAATTGGTATTGGGATTAGCTTACTTTTGATATAAAGGCGAACCTACTCTCACACCGGCCATCAAGTATTTGGATCACAAATTGTAATCAAAAGATGGAATAAGCGATAGGAAGTGTTGGTCCTCTTAACGGTGCTTTCTTATGGCACACATGGGAACTGTTTATGTGTAGGGCTGTCAAAGAGACAGTGATTGTAATGCGTCGTATGATAATGATGGCAAATACTGACAGTAATGATATTGCCTAACGAGAACACTTTATCGCTATAGAGCACACATCGCTTCCCTGCGATTGATACCCTTTGATTGTTATCCTTACCATTGAAGCCGACTTGAAGAACGAACCACAGGAGTGAATCCTTCATGAAATAGGGGACATACTTTTCCAAGATTCACAACGTTTAGAATTATATTCTGTAATGATTTGATACAGGAATATAAGAAATAAAGAGAATGAAAACAAATAAATTTATATGTGAAAGATGAGAGTCAAAAATTTCGGTCTCAAAGTTGAATTAATGCGGCATAAGATGAAAAAGTTTTTCGCTCTGAGTGATAGAAAGATGATTGAGTACTAGAGAATACTTCATGGAGTATTAATTCAGAGACGCTTCCCTCAAACTCTCTCATCCTTATGCTTATATGCATTTTCGTGCCTTGAATTATTATTATTCTTTGTTTCAAATTCAGTATAAATTTACAAATCTTTGCCCTTTTTTCTTCTACAAATCTTATCAAATTTTCTATAGTTTGTGAGAGTAG
This sequence comes from Malaconothrus monodactylus, assembly GCA_034697245.1. NCBI lineage: Eukaryota > Metazoa > Arthropoda > Arachnida > Sarcoptiformes > Malaconothridae > Malaconothrus > Malaconothrus monodactylus. Next base: position 8,600 of record JAQIWZ010000679.1, on the reverse strand, counting down.
ATATCTTGTTCTAAAATTTCGAGTCATATGAGTTTTTGATTGATTTATAAGTTTTTTAATAGCAATTTTTGAACTTATTTATCTTTAAAAAGAAAATTTTGAGTGTATTGTGAAATCAAATTTAAAGCTTATTCTTACTATTGTCTCGTATAATATTAATCTTTGCAATATTAATGACACTTCGAAGTTCTTTTGACCTTATTTTCCATTTGCTTTTTAAAGAACAGTATCTCTGGAAATATAACATTAAGCATAGTTTGCAAACAGATCGAGGGAAGAGCTCGATTTCACGTAATGTTAGTGTTGTCGATATCAACGTGATATTTATACTCACACAGAACCTCTATAGACAATTTTAATTTTATAAAGCATTTATTATTATGAGATAAGTTCAATCAAATTTTCTCTCTTATCACAAACATTGAGCAGAATTTTTGCTCATCCGATCAATCAGCTTTCAAACTAAAAGCTCTATTTATCAATATAAAAGTTATGTCCTGTTTCTTACAACTATTCAATCATTCATGATTAGGTCATACCTTTATTTATTTAATTATTGATTAATTATTAGTCAAATATTTAATTTCATATGACAAGTTTTTATACTTTTTTTTTATACTTTTTTACATGTTTTTCAGAGGAATTGTTTCAAACATTTTCCATTTTTAAACGCTGTGACACTTTTGAAAAATTGCATACAATTTACGAGAGAATAAAGATTGATGAACTTGAATGCATGATCGAGATATCAAAAACTTGTGTTACGTTTAGATCATTTTTCTATTTTTAAGCCATTACTACCACTTTTAATGCTTAAGCTTTTTATTTTATTTTTTTAATTTCCAACAAGTATTTATTTGAACCCATTTTAAACTTATAACTCATAATAATGTGAATGATTCAACTTTTTAGACTGAATTAAATGGTAATCGATTTTTGTTTGATTTATTAATATTTTTTAAACTTCAAATTTATTTCAAAGAATATTCTATCAGAAAAATTTTGGGAGAGCTTTATTTTATTTTATTGTGACTTTATTTACGTAGCAATCGATTGAAAATTGGATTAAATCACATTTGACTAAAGATTTCTTTTAAAATCAACTAAAAAGTTAAACGTGAAAGAATTAAAAGTTAATTTGAGCATAAGATAAATTATTTGAACAATGAATATATTTTGATTGAAAAATTCTTTAACAATGATTTGAAATTAAGAGTTCTTTTGTTTGAATCTATTCTTTGAAACGACTTAAGTCGCTATAAGATTCAGTTCAATGATTGTTTTTATCCGACTTCCAGTTATTTTAATAGAAATAAAGTATTTGTATCTAATGTTAGTTTATAAATAAACTCAAAAGAATATACTTTGTATTTGAAAAAACGCTTTAATTAAATTGTTTCTCGTTTCTAACATTTCACTACATTTCTGTTATATTAACGTTTTGACAGTAATTCGATTCACTTCCGAAACTTGAGATTTAGACGATTTAAAGACATCAAATTGAAATCAAATAGAGCTGAGACACACTTCAGTGATCATCAGAATCTGGTCATTACAACCAATGGTTTAAAGTTCAAACTAAAGTTAAACCATTTTTTTTGCTCCGACTGTCACTTTTTATAATGCGGTTTTTCAGTTAAAATCTTCACTTTCTATAATAAAAATCTTCCGCACTTTCAGTAATTATTTCGTTATTTTTTTTATCAAATCCGAATTTCTTTGAAAATACAATTTATCACATAATTTGTTAATTAAACATAAATAAACTGAAGCGAGAAATTTTTTTAATCACTAAAAGATTGAATCTTTTTGTTGTTTAGAAATACTTGAATAGATATGATGAAGAATTTGTCCTAAAAAACTTTTCTAATTCTAAATTTCCATTTTGTTTTTCGTGAATAAATTAAAGTTGTTTTTTTCACTCCAAAGTATTTTTCATTAGAAATTTACATTATTCCTTATTTAAGTTAATGTTAAAAAAAGAAAAGAATCGTTACAAAAGCCAATTCAAACAACAGTATTTCATTTCATGATTATTCATGACTTCTTAGATTCTCAAATTGAAATGATTTGTATTCATCTTAAAGAATAACTCAAAATAAATTTAATGCCAGTAAAAGCTTATACGGCATCTGTTTCACAGATTCGATCACAAAGTTTTCAGTCTATGATCTAAAATATTTTGAAATTTTGCAAAAGTCAGCGCTTAATATTGATATTCTTTTTTACATGACTTGTATACTTGAAAAAATCTATTAAATAACCCCACTTTCTATATATATCATTCTATGTCCACATTTGAGAGTTAAACAGTAAAAACTATAAAATAATTGAATGTCGACAAAATTCAAGAAGAGATTATTTTTAAATTTTCTAAATGCTCATCAGCTATGCCTAGACTCTGGATTATTTAAATGTGAGTAAAGTTGGGCTTATGCTGGAAAGTAAAGTTAGATTTTTAAAAAGTAAGAACAAATTTAAAGCATTCGTTTGTGAATTTATTTTTTGAGAAACAAACACTTTCTGATTTTTGAAGAATTTCTGAAAGATTTCTGATTCTTTCTGCCTTTTCTAATAATGAGATAAAAATTTTTTCAGAATTTAAAAATTTTTGAGTTTAGAAAATTTACTTGAATTTGGATCAAATTCAATTCAAAAATCTTATTCTTTTGAAAAAATTTTGATCTTATATTTGAAGAATAATTGGATAGCACTCACAATCACTCAAATATAAAATAATTTATCATCTAAAATATAGCAGAAATGAGTGTTTATATAGAGTCCAAGCCATATGAATGCCTGAAGCCTTGAGTTTCAGATAAGTTTAGAAACTTTTTGTTTAAAGCGAAAGCTCATAAATAACAGAATATCTATATTAAAAATAAAAATAAACTCACGAGTATTTTTGTAGCCATCGAAGCATTTGAAATGACCTCTTTTTCGATTTCATGCCTGTCTACTTATGGAGGAAGAAATTGTAGGGTCAGCAAAAATTTCTTTTTTCATTCTATACTTTCTAATTTGGTTTATTCTTTCTATTATTTTATCCAAGTGTACAATTTTAACATTATTTTTTCTTTTATATCATTCCCTCTAAAAACAATTGCCTATTGAATGCTATATTTTTCTATATGATAGAAGAATTTTTTTCCAATTTCCACACAATTTAGAAGCAGATAATCACAATCCATTATTGATAGACTTGAGCAAACTTTGGCTGTTTGGCATTAGGGCGTTAAATACCACAAAAAACGAGAAAAAAGGTGTTGAAATGTGCCGAAAGGCTCAGCACTTATCTTACAAATATTGGCTGATCCCCAGTTACTGATTCTAACACTCTATTCATTAACTCAAAGCACTCGAATCTATTTTTCTCATGCTATAGAAAAAGGAACGATAAGATTTTCTTTTCTTTACTTTTCTCTATTTTTCTCTATTTTTTCTCATGATATCAAAGAAGCTATTCTTTAGCTCAATTTTTATTTAGTAATTAAAAAAAGTAAATTATTCGTTCACTTTCCACTATTAGGCTAATTTGTTTTGATGTTGAGAGTCTTTCTGAAGATTAAAAAACACTTGTGATAAATTTGAATAACTTAAGTAAAGTATTCAATGGTATCACAAGCTTTCAATCAGCTTATGTTCTTCTCTCTCTCTCTCTCTCTCTAATATACCAGTAGTAACGGCTCTTAATTCTATTCGAGAGATCAGTTTATATCAAGTGTAAAAAAGGGCACCTATTTTTCTCACTCTCTTTCAGACTGATTCTGAGTATTCTTTTCTTCGAGCTATGTTTGACTATTACTTCATTGTGTGCCTAATTTCTATTCAAACATTAGAATGTTTGCTAAAACACAAAAAATTATTTCGTGGATTTTAGTCGTTTCTATTGACTTATTAAAAAAAAATATTTTGTTTATTTGAAAGATTAAAAGTAATTTATTGAGAATATTGTTCCCGACTTGTAAATATTGGAATTAATTTTTTTGATGATTCAACTAAATAAGAGATAACATTTAGTAATACCGAAATGGTGTTCACGTTATAGTAAAAAACTCGAGGGAATAATGGGAGGTCAGTTTCCGTAGATCGACAAGAAATAGATTACCATTCGAGAGATAGTGCAGAGAAGGCATTGTTTTTCTGCTGACTCCGTTCAACTCTATGCCCCTAACAGCCATTCGTTTGGGAATTTCATTAGGAATTTTTCTTCTTTTTTATGCTCTCTTTTTCCTTTTTTTGTTTGTTATCTTTTATGAGCGGTTCAATACGTAGTTCATATGATTCGAAAAAACTTTTCGTGTCTGGATCTTTAGCCCAATTCTGGAGAAAGTCTATTACGCCTAAAATAACATAAAATACATTGTCTGCACTATAATTGTTTGGGTCTCCCTTTTTGCTAATATAGTATTTCATGTTCAATATTTTGAACTATAAGTTTTTAGAGAAAATTTTCTACTTGTCTCATAAGTTGATGAAATTTTAGCGGATTATATTTATATCCTTTATCCTAAATCTATTTTCAATTCTTAAGATCTCTTTGAAATACTTTTCGAATTCTCATTTTCGAGCGTTAGTGAATGTGATATAATTTTGTTAAGTCGTTGACTGCAAATACCTCTAAGCATTCAAGTAATTGAAGAAAATACCATTAGTGAAGCTTCAAATTATTCTGAATCCAGACTAATATTCTGTTGAACTTATTCTTGATTTTATAGAATATTTTGGAGGCAAAGTTTTTGCTTTAACAAAACAAATGATAAGACCGAAAATTTTTTACAGATTTAATCTTTTTTCATGCTCTTAATTAATGAACAGAATTTAAGGGATAATTATTTTGTAATAAAGATGTTAATTGAATTTCACAACAAAAAAAAAGTTTATGAAATTTCCAAAAAATTGACTTATTTTTCCTCTAATTTTAACCAAATTTACTCAAATTGAAGATATGAATTACAGTATAATATAATGTATTTCTTTGATAGTATTGATAGAGATTTGAATTTTTTTAAAAGAAACATAAAGTATATTGAACTTAATATGCAGTGAATGCGTTTGTCTAAAGCCATCAATGAAGACACATCAATAATTTATGAGTAAAACATAATTTATTCTTTTCATTTCAAGTTAATTATAATATTTCCAAAATTATGAAGAAGTTAATGGTTGAAAATGAAACAAAAATATCATTTCAATGATATTATTATCAAAATTATTGATACCTTTGGAGCAAATTTTAATTCATAGTTCAACGAGATTTTCAAGTGTAAAAAGTTTTGGAAATCAAAACATCATTTCCAAAAAAACATTGTTGAGTATGAAAAAAAAGAATTCCTATTCAAAAAATTTTCTCGTTTTTTTCTAAAAAGCGCAAAACATCATTAATTTTACGAAATCTGAAGAGAATAAGATTTAGCTCATTTTTAGGAATCTCTTGTATCTCAAAACTTAAAAGCTTGAAAAGTTGTTAAGACTGAAGGACGCCATAAAATTACAATATCTTAGAATTAAAAAAGAATAGTTCTTGAGTTTGGAAATATACAGAAATTCTTTATCTTGAAATTTGGTCAATCAAGAGTTCTATTGACAAAATAAATTCAATATTAATATTAATTAAAAAGAGTGGGTATTCGAAACTTGAGCAGAATTACAATTCATTGAAATATTAGTTCAATATATAAGTGGCTGAAACTTATAACTCAAAAATAATAAGTAGGTTAAAATGAATCAAACTGGAAATAATTTGTGATGAGTTGACCTTTTCCTCAACCCTAAGATTTATTTGTCAGAGATTGTAGACCAAAACAACAAACAAAAAAAACTAATATATATTTTGTATAGACGTTCGCTATCTTAATGTCTAATTGATGTCAAATGGCAGATGATGTCACGCTTGTCACAGTCGGACAATTGCAGATTTGACATTAAATGCAATGAAAAAAGTGTGACTATAATTGATTTATACAACAGTTTGGTCTCTAATGCGTTCTCCATTGATCGCAATATCTAAGCATTTGTGAAGGGACCCAATGATTGCTCTTTTATTTTTTGCATTGGCAGCAGATGTTCCCTTTTTAGATCCCTTCCATAATATTTCTTTTGCTTTTCTTATCTAATACAACACTTGTGCAACTCTTTTCTCCATCAATATTACCATTACTGCTACGCTAATGATTTGATTTGATCAAAGATACGCTCGACTTACGATTTTCATATTTATTATTATTTATATATTTCAAACTTCAACAAAATTAATATTTCCCTATTTTTTTCGTTTTCAACTTTTCAATTACAATACATTTTTAAGATGAAAATCAATGACAAAAACTATTTATTGAATGAATTCAATATTTAGATTGAACGTAATTTTTAAGATTGACATAATTTCAATGATATCTTTAGTGATCATCTCTAAGTCCAATCAGTATTAAATTGATAGCAATATGAAATCGAGAGCATATGGTATCAAATGAGGAACACAGTGTTCCGAACACTGCATATTTTGATCTACAATTTTTTTTATTGTACTGACACAATGAGTGGGAGTTTTTTCAGTTTGTTTTTCATACATTGCATTCATGAACAATTTAAGGGCTGAATAAATACATAGTTGAATATATATTGTTCTCCAATATTATGATTTCCATTAAACAATGATATCAAGCAGAATAGAGAGGAGATCTCTTCAATGATCTCCTCAGTGATGGCATTATAGCAGTCAAAAGTTCAACAGTAGAACAATCTTTAACCCAATGCTCGAACGATTTTTACTCATAGTATTAACTTTTTATTCTCTATTTTGATTTTTTCGTTCAGTTAGTTTTGTTAAAAGCCATATTTTCATGCTATCAAATCGGTTGCCATTCAACTGGCATCAAGTCGACCAACTAAGAGCTTATTTTGAAATATATACTTTGATTCTATCAAATACTAACCATTTATTCAATTCTTTTATTTTCAGTTTTCTATTATTGAAATTCAGTTCAATGGTCTTCAAAGCTATTCAGTTAAAATAAAGACCAAAATACTTCATAAAGAGTAAAAGTTTCATTCCATTTAAAATTGATTCAAATTTAAAATAAACTTTAATAATTTTTCTCTCAATAAATTACTTTTTGAAATAGCGTTAAACATAAGAAGACATCTGCTTATAAGTCAATCTTTTTCTCATTTATTAATATTTTTTTTGAAGTTATTTTTCTTCAGAATTCAAGTTGACAGATATTAAGGACTTGTTGCTTCAAATGACAATAGCTTTCACTATTGAAAAAAAATCAAAAGCATTATCGCTAACTCTTCAATTTCAAACTACAATATTTTATTCGTCAGCATTTTACTAATTAAGGCAATAATATTTTTTGAGTTCATTACTGAAGTCTATATTGAGAACTATAGTAAAAATTATTGTCTTTTTTTAATTTAATAAATCTAATTATTGTAATATCAGAATCGACTGGAGCACAATTTATTCGTTGTATTATTACTGTTTCTTTTGATTAAATTAATAATTGCAATAATAAAACTTAAATATTGTTTAAAATAATTCTCACGACATTTTATAGCAAAAGCTTTTTTCTCTTAAAAACGTTTTTACATCAATATAAAAAAAATCATTGTTTTATAGACTCTGTTTTGAAACATTGAAAAGTTCTCTACATATTATTACTATCTTTAATGCAGTTATAATCAAGTTTTTTCTTACTTACAAATAATGTTTATTTACTTAATTCGTCGATAATATGAAGAAGAAAAATGAAAAATTCATTATTTCATAAATCGTTAGTTTGAATTAAAGTCGATAACTTCGAGTCTCAATTAATCATTGATTATCTTAAAGATATGAAATAATTTGTTGGAAGCATAAAAATCTTAAAAATTAGTCGTAACTTAATTAGAGTTCAAAGAGTTTTCAATTTTATTCTGCTTTTGGCATATCTGTTGCCTGAAAATAATGTAATTTCTTATGGTTTGTAAAGCAATAATGCGAACTTTTGCTAATGAATAATTTTCCATAAATTTTCAGCTTAGCTTCAATTGAAACGAAATGTGGAAAAGTTATATTTTCTTCATTAGCAGAAGAGACAGAAATTCAATAATTTTAAATCTCTAAAAAATTATATTAATTGAATTTTATTTGAGAAAAATAATTCAAATGGTTAGTAAAACTTTTTTTTATATTTTTAAATAACCAGAAAAAAATCATTAAAACATTCCGATTAAATAGAATACAACTAATGCAATGCCAAAAATCATTATAAGAAATAGCAAAGTGACAATTTCTTATAATTCGATTCCGAAATAGCGCAGAATATTTCCTACCATTAAATGAAGGAGTTTTGCCAATTCCTTCATTCAATAAAGTTAATAATATAATAATATAAATTAGTGTATTTGATGGTCTAATGCTTTATTAAGTAATTTATCAAAAATTGATGAGAATTACCCAAAAATAACAGTTGAGATTTTATATAACAGTTGGGATTTATATCTTCTTTAAGTTGATTTCATTACAATGAAAATGCAAATATATTTATTTTTAGAATATTGATGTAAAAAATTTTTTATCTCATGTTTAATGTGAGCGTTACTGAAGTAAATCT
>JAQIWZ010000678.1:0-16764 GCA_034697245.1 Malaconothrus monodactylus | reverse complement strand
CTTATTTCTCGTTTGAACCAATGTTTGGGCTTTTAATTCAAGACTCAACCAATACTTTTAAAATAATAAATTATTGCATTTAATGAAATACTAATGAAATATTAAAATAATGGCCTTGTAATCAAAACAGTAACTAAAAGCATTCAATTTTCAAACTTTAATTAATTTATTTTTCTAATTTTACTTTTTATAAACTTTTATCGAAACTTTTTTCCCATTTACTAATATTTGGATCGTTTAGAGCTTTGAAATACAATAACTGTATTGAAAAGTTTGAAACAATATTTAAAATTTAAATACAGTTATTGTATTTCGAAACTCAAAACGAGCCAAATATTAGTAAATGGGAAAAAAAGTTTCGATAAAAGTTTATAAAAATTTATAAAAACTTTCACGAATAGAAAAAAACTTCTAAAATCCTTAATACTGTTGGTTTGTTTGTTAACTATTTATTGATATACTTTCAATTGAATCCTATTATTTCCTTTCTATAAATGAATAATTTTTAAAGAAGTCTAAAGAAAGTTAAACTAAAATAATTTAAATGAAATTTCTCAAAGTTTATTGAGTCGTAAAGTATTTTAAAAGTTTGTAAAACTCAAGTCCCTTATATTTGACTGTAAATAAAAGAAAGAGTTGATTTTTAAATTAAAACATAACTTTATTACAAATAGGAAAATATTAAAAATACACCAAAAATTATATAAAATTAATTTAAATATTTTAAATAAATGGCGTAAAAGCGAATCAATAAAATTCATTTATAATAATATTTGTCGCTAAAAAGAAGTTCAATAGAATAAAAGGCACGAAAATTGCATTTTTGTTAAATATTGAGTTAATGAGATCGCAAAATAATTTGTTGATTAAGTACAGGACAGGCTTCGATTGGTTATGACCACCGATAAGCAGGTCCACAATGAGCACCACTTTTTGATTGCTTATAGTTTTTGGTGATGTCATTGCACTGATTGATGTGTTCTCTGAGCAAATATTATGCCTAATATTTAATTTACAAACTTATAATTCATTCCAAATGAATTAAATTAATTCAAATAAAAAGTTTTTTTTATAGTGAATGTTCATTTATGATGAGCTATTATATACACATGAAACTAATGTTGAAGGTATGGGTGAATAAGATGAAGGAATGGATCAATGAGATGAAGGTATGGGTCAATGAAAAGGACTATAATAAGTGATTTTTTGATGCTTGTGATGACTTAATTTGGCCTAAAATAAAAACTCAGTTTTCTCTTCGAATGAATGCTTTGGCATTTTGAGCAATTAATAATTTACACAACTTTCATAAATTTAAACAATAATTTCTCTAATGACTCGTCCGTTTCTATTAGAAGAGTATTCAAGTTCTTCGTCATATGGAATGTGATTCATTTTTGAAGGATCCATAGCTGGCATTAGGTTAGGATCGCCTGAAAGCGGATCAATCATTTCCATTCCCATTCCCAGAGCAGTTCCGTAGGGGTTAGCGGTGAGGTCATCATAATAGGGCACATCTAGTAATTAATAAATCCATTTAGTTATATATTAAATGAGAAATTAGTTAAAGACATACGCATATTATTTTTTCTATTCATGTTTATTGTGTCCTCATTCAAAGGCTGATATCCTTCATGTGGATAATAGGCATAAGTTCCGAGATATCCACTTGGATCCATTTGCATGTGAGTACTGCCATAACCAGAGTGATAAGACATGGGGTTATCATTTGGGTTGTCGTGCATCATATCAGACTTAATCATTGTCCAGAGTTCACTTTGTCCGGTTTCAGTACTACCACCAGGACTTGGGTCACCGCCTTCTCCAGTTAGATAATAGTTTTGAGAAATGTGTCCATTTAAAGAGCCATTAGTTGATGAATACAAAGGAGGGTTGAGTTTATTTGAATTTTCCACGTCTGACATTAAACCTAATCAAATGTAATTAAAAGTTAGTTATGAGTGATTTTTCAGTCGAATAGAAAACAAACCTTTATTATCGTGTGAGGCATAGAATGGTTGACTGATTGTCGTTACTTTAGGTCTTCCAGTAGATGAGTCCGATTCGTAATCCTTTTTACTTGTTTTGTCTTTTCTCTTCCAACAACAACATAAAATAGAAGTGACAACTGCCAGAGCACTGACACTGGCTATCAGAATAACACCTAATAAGTGATCAGTCGTCAAACTTTTAGTTTCTCTCGCATAGATTGAATCCATTTTGACCAGATGTTCGTATCCACACCACGAATCATTGCTTTGTAAGCATAAGATTACTCTAATATCTGTTATCTCTTCAGGTGTTGATTTCAAATAAACATTTTCCGTATTTGAGATTATTTGAACAGTTGTCAGTTGTTTCCATTCAGCACTATTTTCATTTCTTACTTCTATTTTCGCCACCAATTTTAGTGACACGTCATGAGGTTCTACATTAAAAACTAATGTATTCTTCTCTCTGTCATAAAATGAATCGAAAGCGTTGGGCATATCTTTCAGGTTTACTTTTGTTGTAACTTTCAAATCTTCTGAATATGGACTATAACCCCGAGGATTAACAGCTAATACCCGAAATTGGTATTCATGTCTCGACTCGAGACCTGTTATTTTGCATGGATTTAAACTACGACAAGATTCATTACGCCATCGCTCGCCATCATTGTATGTGACAACATATTCAGTGTTACTAAAGCCTCCATTGAATCCTTCAATCCATCTCAATATTACTGAATCAGAGAGCACTTCAACCATTTCCAACTGCATCGGCATTTCAGGCGCAGATTTTTTAACGAGTTTTATAATAGTTTTTTCGTCATCATCACCAACAGAATTAAAAGCTCTGCAGGTATAGTCTCCATAATCACTTTCTTTAGTGTTTCTTATTGAAAGTGATCCCACATGAATGTCGTCGCCCTGTTCACTACTGTTAGTGCTATATCTATCACTGTAATTGTCGAGAATTTTTCCTCTGAAAAACCACTCAAACTTAGGCGCTGGATATGCAGACATTTTGCATTGCAATACTGCTGTCTCGCTATAATCATAAGCCACTCGATTGTAAGAATGTCTTACGACAGGCGAGTGTTCAACACGAAGAACAGTTTCTGATTTAGCACTTTTACCAATACCATTATCGAACATACAAGTATAGCGTCCTCTATCACTTGCCGATAGACTATTCGTGCCTTTTCTCGACATGGCTTCAAAATGCAATGTTGTTTGAATGTTATGAACGTTCGCGTCTTCGATTTGTTCTCGTTTTTCGACTCTAAACTGTCCGCTATCAACATTTATTTCTTGATCATTTTGAAACCAAATAACATTAGGTTTAGGTTTTCCTCTAGCAATACAGGTTAGCTTAAAATTTTTATCCCCCTCTTTAGCAATGAATTGAGGTTTCATTGATATAACCATTGTTGGTGGTTCGTTCACTGATAAGTAGACTGAACCGACGGAACCTAATGTCAAAACAAAATCATTTTATTTAAACAAATAAATTATGGGAATAAGAAATAAGTGATTTTTATTATTAATTCAAATTTTTATTAACCTTTTCCGAGAGCATTGAATGGTTCACAGAAATAACGCCCCTCTTGACTAACATGAACAGCTATGAACGTATAATTGATACGTCTGCCTAACTCTTGTTGCTCTTGTCCCTCTCGCCACCACTTATATTCTGGTTCGGGATAACCGGGAGGTTTTGATTGACACGTCAATGTAAAAGGTTTTCCGGCCACTGCTATCGGATTCATAGGAAATATTTCTGTCTCTCCCGGTTTGTGCTTAACTCGAATTTTAACCGTTGAGTTATCCGATTTTTCAATCCCTTCGAGAGCACCAGAAGGTTTTAAATTAGTGATTGCGATACACATATAATTTCCAGAATCTTCGGCTCTAATTTGATTCAACACTAATACAGTTCCGACTTGTTTGAAATAAGGGTCGCCTTCTTTTTGCCAAATAACTGTATGAGGTTTTGGATTCGATGCTATATTGCATTTAACATTAAGAATTTCGTCAGTGACTGCCTCACGTTCAGGAACTACATTAACTTTAGGTCCGTGCAGAACAGCTAATTCCAAGCTTTCCTTTCCTGGAGTACCACCGATTCCATTGTCTGCAATGCAATCGTATTTTCCCGAGTCATCAGGTTTTACACGAATTATGGTATGATTATTGGTATTAGTCAAAAGCTGTCCATTTTTCATCCATCTAATACTTCTAGCGGGAGGATTTGATACGACATTGCATGTCATTTCTGCGTTCCCATCAATCGAAACGCTAAGAGGATTAAAAGGTCCGACAGTCACTCGAGGCTTATCTAAAAAAAAGCAAACGTTTTTCATTGCCATCCAAACAAAAATTTGATTAATTCAATTTCTTACAGTGAACCGTCAAAGAAACAACAGATTCTAATTTTTTGTCTTCTCTCGTGGCTCTATTCCAAACCGTGCATTTATAGACCGCATGATCCAATTCTAGCGTCGGCTCAATTGTTAGTGTATTAGATGTTGGTTTATCTCTTGTGCCTCCCTTTGATATTTGTCCCTCTAATGGGATGTTATCGCGATACCATTGTATTAATGGATCCGGACTACCGCCTTGACTCGAACATGTCAGTTCAAAAGGTTCGCCTTCTTTGGCTACCGGATTAAGTGGAGTAATTAATGGTGGACCGGGCGGTACTGTCAATGCAAAGACTCATTATTAATGCTGTTTTTGTTATAAATTTAAGGCGTGAAACACTTACTGAGTATAGTAACGACATAAGAGAGACTCTTGATTTCTGCTCCATTACCGGCTTCTTTAATTTTACATTCAAACTGTCCATTATCTCTATCATATTGTGCTCTTTGAATAAGAAGATCATATTTTCCTTCATTGGTATTATGTTCTACACTATAATCAGTATCGAGTGGATTCTCATTAATAGCCACTGGATCTGTCTTTTTGTTGTTAGTTCGATGCCAATAGAAAATCAATTTATTTGGATTATTCCCAAGCAATTGAGGGTTAAATCTACAATCGAGTCGAATGGTTTCCCCTTCAACTGCATCTTTATTACTCGTAGTCTCAGAAAATTGTTGAGACCGAACTCCTGTTTCAAAAAAATAAGGAATATTTACTTCAGATGTTTTATTATAATAAGATATGAAATCATATAAAATAAAGACTGCTTTAGGCACAAAAATAGCATGAATTTGTTGGATCAATGATGCGATCCATGATTTTATGACAATGAGTGATTCAAAATTACATTGAAATGGGATAGAAAATATTTGAAATTAAAGTTAGGATCCAGTTAAATATAGACTAGTTCGACAATTCAAATTACTGCTTTCATGATGATCTCTTGATGATAGACTCAACTAAAGGCACTACTCTTCTAAAGGCACTACTCTTTTAAAGGCACTGCTTTTCTAAAGGCACTGCTTTTCCAGAGGTCAGACTTCCGTGCAATCAGGATTGCCTGTAATGAGCCTTTCATACATATTGCATAAGACTTAGTATTTAAGCGCATACTTTACTTCAATCACATCTCAAATTCAGTTCTTAACGTTAAATTTGAATTACTGAGTAATACTTTGATATATAACATAAGACATTGACCAAAGTATAAAATGTTTTTCTATTTCCTGACTTTCTTTAAATTACAATAGCTTTTTGCGAATGAGTTGAAAGTATAATTTGAAAATATTTAGCTCAAGTTAATGAAACTTGTAAATTGTAAAGTCAAACAAGGCCTGGCCTGTAAGCCCCCAAAGAGCCTTCATAAAAACCATGTTAAGGGGTTTCAATTTACACGATTTTCTGTTTCATACTCTTCAGAAGAGGTAGAAAAATGCATTTAAGGCCCCCATAAGGAAAACTTTTAGTTTCACCACTCGTTTGAAGCAATAATTACCAGAAGTCAATGTTTAAGAGAAACAAAGTTAGATAGAAAGGCATCTCAAAAATACTTAAGTTTGAATCTTATGGGAGTAATGATTACTGAAAAGGTTCTAAACTTGAAATTTAACTCAAACAAGAGTTGAAAAAGGAATGCACTCAACATATCTCACGTATTAACTAAATGTCATTTTGCGATTTAACTTAAATCTCAATTCTAATTAATCACAAGAATCAAAAGTGTATTTTCGACCTAAGTATTCAACAAAAATGCTTCGAGCAATTTATATGAAGCTTTTTTCAACTTTTTTCTATTTAATCTTTGATAAGGTTTATAAATTTCAAAGTAATGATTAAATCAAAGCTAATGTCATCGTTTTTGTCTGTCGAGCTCTGGATTGGCTCCGATTATGACAGGCAAATATTTCATATCATGCATCACCATTTCTTTTGATAATAAAAAAAATGAAAGCTTTGTTTTTTCTATAGTTGCTAAAAGTGCTTAAACAGAGAGTGAAAGAGCAGAGTGTGTGAGAGAGTGAAAGCTAATAATTGTAGTCAAATTATTTTAGCTCTCATTTGGTTTTTACACTCACAGTAATCAAGACTCTGCACAATAAATGACATGATAGTCGCATAAATTTAAAGATTACTCAGAAATTACAGCTCAACACTGTCCTTGAAAATTGTGATGCGCTTGAGGCCATCAACTCTAAGCTTATTATTGACGCCCTTCATTACTCCATCTTTGGAAGGGATGATGACCATAGAGCTTATACAATACCTACACAGGCATTCGTCAAAGCTCTAGTCAAAGCTCTAGTCAATGCTTTTTGTCTATGTTTTAGTCTCTCCTAAGATTTTGCTTTTTGAAATTTTTTTCGAAGATACACACCCATTGACTTTTAATAAATGCAGTAGCAGTTCAGACCTGGAACCTATCACTCCATGAATACACCCTAAATAAAAATTGTAATATTTTCTTCAACTATTAAATTAGAGAGTGTTATTAGGGCTGTGACCAAAACTTGTTTTATCCTTGTTTTAGTCATTTTTGACTCTAACTATGGCTAAACTCAATCTTTAGTTGTGGTTTAGACTACCAAAATTTGGTTTATGCTCTAATCGCTTCAACTCACATTTAGGATCAAAATAATACACAATTTTTAAACTTAATTTTTAGTTTTAACTTCAAAAATGTCAATTTTGAAGTGACAAAAATGGTTTATCTCTAACAAATTCAAATTAATAAAAAGTACATTTTTTAACAAAATATTTGACAAAAAGTTTGTTATGATAATGATTTTTATTAGCGGAAAAATTCCTTTTAAAAGCCTATCTGTCATTTTGTATCTCAAAGTTTTTAGTCTTTCAATTTAGTCAACAATCTTTGAAACATTAAATGACTTAATACGAGTAAATATTTTTAAAAACTTGTGATTAATGTTTAAATAATTATTTTTATAGCATATTTCAATTTAGTTTTTGAGGAAATTTGAATATAAATTAATCGTAAAATATATTACTCAGGATTTAGTAATAATGTTTATCTGATATATGGCATAACATGAGTCAACACCAACTAGAGTTACATAGAATACCCTCGAGGTTAAAATGCTTTTATTTTAATCCTAAATATAAGAAACGTTTGATAATTGGCAAAGCGTGTTGTGTTAACTCTGAGACTAACTTTAAGACTAACTTTAAGACTAACTCTGAGACTAACTCTGAGACTAACTCTGAGACCAACTTTCATGTTAACTTTGATGCTGTCACTGCTTTTGTTTAACATTAAGTTCATTGTACAGATTGTACAGAACCTACAGAATCACATATAAAGTGATTTATGGCAGTCTTCAATTTTTATAAACACCTGTGGAAAAAATTTAACTCAATTTTGGCGACATTTCCAGTGATAAATTAGTACAAGTTTTCATTGACATCGATATTAATAACTGGTTTGAAAATATAAAGTTAAAGAACTTTTAAAATTAACAACAACTCAAGTCTTTACAAGATTTGCTTTGCAAATGATTTTGAGGTTTCACTATATCAGGGAAGTGCAGTTTAGGTAATATTTAGTGACTTTTTTTATTGAAATCGGAAAACATTATACATAGAAAAACTTTAATGTCTATAAGTTCGAGGATCACAAGTTGAAAAACCTGGTCTTCTAAATATTCATCAAATAAAATAGTTCTTTATTACTTTTATTTATGACTTCATTTAAAGTTTAGCACAAACTCATCTATAATTTATAACTAAAATTATTTATTTTGATTTAAAATTGTTTTTTATGGTAATTTGCTTTATTGAAAAAAAACGTTTATTTCATCTCTTTTTAATCTTTTCAGTTCAATTTTTTTAGAAAGTGTTTTTTGTTATTCAACAAATTTGAATGGCTTTACAATTTTTAAACTTCATTCAACTAATAGCTGAGTTTAAGAGTCATTAATTGATTATCAAATCAATTATTAATAAAAATGATGGTCATTAAAAAACAATTATTAGTCATTTATCATTAAAAATTCGACTAAATAGAAATGCATTATAATAAAGACTGAACTTTGGGAATAAAAAAAAATAATAGTTTATTATAACGTGAATGTGGAGTCGAAATGAAATTGGACTTTATTGAAGTTGAACCACAAAAAAAGATATGCAAAATAAACGCTAATTGACTCATCCAAATAAACAAATATATCGGGCCGGACAGCGCACGAATACCTCTTTAAACTCGATCAGAATGGGCGGAAGCGTGACATGAGTTCATATCTGGCATTTTTGATTTTTCTTTCAAAACGCTATGAATGAATACAATTGTAGAATCCCATCGCCCTATCGAAACAGTAGTATTGGGTGTTTATAGTCACGATTTTGAAACTCAAAGAAATTCTTGATGTGACGAAATGTTTTGTGACATAAAGCAAATATTTAAGAGGAAGATGAAGATAATGGTAAAGCGTGGGTCATATCACTAGTAAGTTTACGATCTAATGAAATAACGTGAGAGCTCTGATATAGAAAAGTACGAATTTTTTGTTTCTTTTGCTCTACCATTTGGTTAATGCCATTACAAAAAAAACCATATACTCTAAGGTCGGTATTACTTTAGTTCATCTGATACTCCAATGTTTACTTTAAAATCTCAAATGGCTTTGAACTCAATCACAATTGAGATCAAGAATTTTGATTTCATGTAATATTTGATCTCATTTTTGTTCTCTTTGGGGTTAATATGAATTACATTAATAGCAAATACCGGTTTTTAAGTATCGACGCCGTGTTTTAACAATCATAGAATCGTTTGAATATACAATAGTTTTGAATATTTTAAAACTTTATTTCATCATTTCATGTGCGATAACGTATTTTACAATTAATCATTTAGTCAATTCATGGACTTGTTTTGCTTTTGCGTAATTTTCAATTTGTTATTTCTTAATTAAAATTTCTGTAATTAATAAAAGAATAATTTTTGGCTCTAAAGTATTAGTTAATTATTGACTAAAATTTACACCACATCTTAAACTATCAACAATTTAAACTAAGGTTGAGTGCATTGGCTACTATTAAAATGAGGGAAATATAGTATGAAAATGCACAGGACTAGTTACAGGTATCAGTTACTTATCAGTTCATACAATATATGGCTGCATCCCAATTGAGGTTGGGCTTTGGGCACACTATCGCCTCGCACCAAGTCATCCAGATTTGAAGTTCATCAAACATGCCTTGGGCACAGAATTCATGCCAAGCCTTTTTGTTTGAGCAGAATTGATATTACAAATTTTTATTAGTTATTTAATTTATACGAACTTTTGAAAGAGCAAAAAAACTGGAGTGAATTAGTGTTTCACATTTTTACCAGAAATGTATTAGTTTGAAAGTTAAGCTAAACTCAATCATAAGGCTTTTCCAAAAAAACAAATTATTTTTCAATTTATTCACTTAACATTTTCGTAATATTATCGACTTTTTCTATTTTCGATTTATATTAAGGGCATATTTTAACGATAAATTATTACAAACTAATAGTTAATATAATAAATGTTATGCCAAAGGTTTGGTTATTTAATAGATCGTGAATATTAAAAGTGATAATTTAGGAAATTGTGGTGTTTATTTTAGTTGAATTTCTTAAGAAATAATCCTAATTAGACTCTGAACTGGATGTAGAGTATGGAAGTTATGGAAGTTTAATAATAGATACCTAATGCAAATATTTATGGGCTTCGCCTAAATCTTTAATAAATAAAAGAGAGAAAAAATTAGTAATTTGTATATAAATCGAGCCAAAGTCAATATATCACTTGAAAGTCGATCTTTCATCGAGATAATAATGTTGTCTGACATATAATTATTAAAAGGCGCAATTTTTATTCTTCTTATTTGTTTCTAGAATGACCGTGAAGTCCATCAAATATATTGTGAGAAACTTTTTCAATACATAACTAACACTTGGCTTAACTTTTCACAACATTATTAGAATATAGCCTGTGGTGCTTTTTTAGAATGAGAGGGTCGAGAGATAACATTTAAAGTTCCCCTCCTTTTCTTGGACAAAGAAATGGCGGGAGAAGAGGGACAGAGAGAGTGCTCGTGCCGTATAAGTTCTCTCGCTCTATACAGTCTTCTAACAATACTTCTTCTTAAGGCAATGTAACTTTTCTTTCTTCGATAAATTCTATAGCAATGGGACAGATGGTCGATCTGTTGCAGAGCTAGTGCCGGTCCATTGGTGGCTCTCCACCTGTCACTGTAAGGGAATTTTGAACAATCAGGAAAACAGCAATGAAAACACGACTAACTCAGACTTATGATATTCTGCTCTCGAGTGTCTGAAACTAATTTTTAAGTACCATAAGTCTGATTATTATACGCACAAACGGTAAAAGAGAAGAATATTTTTATAATAAAGCAGAGAAAACATTAAATGTTTTGAAAGACTATCGGTTCGTGCCTTTATATCCATTTGAAAAGGAAGTGAATCGTTTCATAGATAATTAAGTGTGAAATTGTAAAAACAGTGACCATAAAGACTTTGGACTCAAACTTGTTTGCGTCTGTACTTCGTATCAATAGAGACAAAGTTCATTTTGATTCTTGACATGTTAGTATAAATTTGATGTTAAGATAAGTTGCATTAAAGTTCGATGTAATTCAAAACTAAAATTCAATATGCATTCAATACTAGTTTTAAGTTGCGCTCAAATATAAAATATAAAATATTTGAAATGCGACAGAAGAACCTGAGAACCTGATCGAGTATTACAAGTCGTTTGCCCGTTGAATATGTTAGTATAGGAGTGCCAATTACTTCTTCAAATTTTAGAGCTTAGCTAAAACTTGTTTTGCATTATAGTTAGAGGTCAATGAATAAGCTCTCAAAAAATATTTCACTATTTTATACCTTCAAATGCCAAATATCTTTTATCAATTAAACATCGTTTCTATGAGCACTAAATATTACAAATCCAACATTTGAAATACATTTTTCAGTTTTTTATTATTATCCTTTTTTGCCCTTATTCTACATCTGAAATGGCTTTAGTTTTTAAAAAAGAAATAAAAAAAATTGTAACACAAAACACATTGAATTAAAGTTAATAACAGACTGAAGATATGCTTTAAATAACCGACAAAGAAAAATCTTATTCGTCTCAATTCAGTTCTCTATTTTTGGCTGGACTTCATCCACAACTTTCTTTGCATGGATGAATTTTCATCAGCACTCATGCGTGGCATATATATATCTATATATGTATTAAAAGTGATGAGAAAATAGATTGACGTGTTTCTTATAGATATTTCTATAGTATATTCTATGATGAATTTCACCTTGAATTCAAGTAAACCTAAAAGAATCTACATTCAGGCCCACATTAACTAATATCAAGTATAAAGTCTCGTCATTCTTATGTGAATATTCGCTTCTATAAAACTATATATTAAAAGTGGACACTCAATACAAGAGAGATGAGGGGTGGGTTAGGGGCGGATCAACTCTCAAATGACTTTTTAGACTTATCTTGACTTAGAAAGAAGATTAGGTTATGCGATGTTATGCTACTTGAAATTGGTTTTTTCGTTAATTCTAAAATAATTTTATGCGCATCTGTATATCAAATGGTTTATTGAAAAAAATTCATGCAACTTCTGCACACATGCCATTTAGAGCTTGAAAAAATTGACACAAAAGAAAAGCACAATTTAAATGAATAACTCTCTCTCTCTTTCTCTCTCTGCCTCGATTCTCGAGGACTGTTGTTGTTGTTCCCAAGAATGGTTGAAGCAATTGCCCGCTGCTATTCAATAAAAGCCACTTCAAAATAGTATGAATAGTCCGCTTAACCGACAATTTCTGCAACTATCAAAAAAGCTATGCATCATTACAATGGCTTCTTTTGCTCGTGAATGAATTTTGGAAGAAAACGAGAACTACTGAACACGATTCGATATGATTTAATGCTGCCATTCAATTGAAAGTGTGCTTTAATATGCAAAGGGATCTCACATTTTAAAGCAATTTCAAGAGATGAAATATTGCTCTTCAATAATGCATTGAAAATTTCGATTGCTTTGGATGAAAAAACAAATTTTTTACAACTGAAAATTGAGATAAAGTTCATGAGTTTAACTATAAATACTGATAGAAATTATGTCACGAAAACAAAAACCAGCTTCAAATTAATACTTTTGTATAGCAATAAAATACTGTACTTTTTTCATGTAATATGAAATACCGGTATTATTATTGAGAATTCTCTCCTGCGAGTGTTCAGCATTGAGAAAATGCTTTTTTCAATATAAGCTGGGAATTAATACACTTTATATTAGTTTTTGATCACAATTAATATTTTGCTATTGAATAAGTTTGTTGTATTGCTTTAAAAAAGTTTTATTTTTTATATTGAAATATTGCAAAATAAAAGCATTTTGGACTTGAACTAAATCTGCGGTATTGTGATTTTGCACAGCATGTCAGTAAAAATGTGCAGTAAAACGCTTTCCAATTTCCACCCGCTGTGCATAAAACAAGGAGTAAAGTATGAATAAAATGCTACACGAAGTGAAGTCAAGTTTTTAAAATTTTCAAATACTCTGCAATAGTGTTCACAGTATTGGCTCTCATGGAATGAATTTAATCCATGCCAAATGTTAAGACATGACTATTTTGTTGTTTCTTTTTTTGCGACACCCATTTCTCGAAATACGTGACATTGAATAGAGAATTGAGCTCAAAATTTCAATTGTGAGACATAGACTTATTCCTAAGAGCTCTTAAACGAAAAGTTTTTAAATAAGCGCACAATACTTATGAAAATACTTAAAGTTTGTGCAAATATACAGTGAGGTTGAAGGATGTAATTTAATGTTTGAAATATAAAAACGCCCAAAATGGCATTTCAGTTATAATACAGATTCTTATTGTCTTGATATATAAGGCACACCACAACGAAAGACTACAACCAAAGACTAGAACAACCAAAGACTACAACAACCAAAGACCACAACCACCTAATTCTAAATATTATCTCTGGTGCCATTTATGCCATGTGCGCGCTCTTTGTGTGTAAACAATGGAAAAACATAAACAAAGACATAAGCATTTTCAAGAGAATCTTTTATAAGTTCATAAAATAAACTTTAGTTCATATTGCAATCAAAGGGGAAATTGAAGCACTTATTCACTTAAACTTTCTGCTTATCAAATAAACGTTATATACGATTAAATATAAAACTGGTTTTTATTTTAAAAAAATCAATCAAAGAGTAATCAAGAGGATGTCAAATTTTGGAGCAATCTGTGATTTTTCAACATTTTGGTTGAGTTTTTAAATAGGAATACTTCACGTAGAAAACTGTCACCTGACAGGCCCTATCTTTGTTCATAAATAAGCATATCTTTTAAGCCTCTTATATAAGTCAGAGATGCAAATATACATTCGGCTAGAAATGCATTTTGGGTGGAGATCACATATAGTTAAAAATGCTTTTAAATCTTCAGAACTTGTATTAGTAAACGGCCAAAAACAATACCCGAAGCCAATAAAGTAAGTGGACTATCACCACACCCTTCCGTCCTATCAATATTATAAAATATCCGAAAGCATTATCTGTTGGAACTTAAATTTTATTTGTGGTGTTTTTTTCTTCTTTCAAAATTATTACTTTGAGGTTTACTTTTTTAAGATTAGAAAAAGTAATCGTAGGATTAAAAGTGACATAAAATCATAAAAGTGCTTCAGTGGGTGGCCGTCTGAGTGCAATGATTCTCAAGTCTAACTAAAACTAGACAGATTGCAGTATATTTATAAAATTGCTTTGAACTAAGAAAACACTTGCGTGTGAGTAAAACTCACTTTTATGGCTTCATGTTTGGCATGAGCCAGTACTGCACCAAATTATATCGTCATTTTTATAGAAGGGCTGCAAAAGTTGACACAAAACAACTAAAATCAATCTATTTCGAATTGGATGCTAATAACCATCAATTTCTAAGATTTTAGAGCGAATATAACTTCAACGTTATTCTCGCTTTATTGATATATTTTTAGAAAAAAGCAAACAAACATAGAGACAGTTAAGCTTTTTCAGGTGTTCTCCACTCCAATATGAATTAGTGATCGAAACAACTCTCAGGTGTAGGAAAACTAAAATTTAGGGAAAGATATAATTTGTAGTCAGAATATAAGAAAAACTTTTCGTATACACAAGAATGGTGTAAACTTGAGAGGAAAGCCTTAGTTTTTAATGACTTGAAAAGTTTGAATTGCTTGAGGCAATAAGCGCTCTACTAGTTACCAGATGACGGGTAAGACTGGCCAAAAACATCGACTGGCCATAATTATATCCACAAACAACAGTCTTTGTGATGCGTGGGTTTGCACTAAAACAGCCCCGAGCTATATAAATGTATTGAAATTATGCACAGCTACGAACACAAAACTGTCAAAAGTGTGCGATGGCTGTCAAATATGGCAAAACAGTGATAATAATTCTGAGCAGGGCTCACATGTTTGAACCAAATCACTAGATATCTCAAAATGATGGCTCTTTGATGTCTGAAATTCTTTATATTTGATGTCTTTGAGCAGAAGTTAAATCACTTGCATTTGACTCAATTATTAGATAAGTCTTAGAAAAAGATTGAATGAGAAATAAGTAAAAGTAAAATACAATTTTATTTAATATTTGAGAAAAGACTGCACCAAAAGTCTGATATTGAAAAAAATGGAACTCAATTATTGAGATCTATTGACATGAATGTATAAGATTTTATTTGATTATTGCTTTTCTCAATTGCATTGATTCACTTTCTTTTTTATTGTTGAGCAAATATTCTCTGAGGAATTTGTGCAATAGCTTCCACACGCGCCACAATGCGATCAACAACACAGCTCCATGCATTGATTTCGCTCCAGTTACAATCGCCCCGAGCCTGACATCCAGGTCCCAGTAATAGGTAAGAAATCCTATTATAGAAACACTCGGAGCAGAGGATAGTTGTCCTTGAAGTATAAGCCTTAGGTAGAATGGATGATGGGTTGGCCGGTGTCACTTCCCTTAGAAAATTGCTATCCTCCTCATCAAACTGCAGGCAACTCTGGGCAACTATTTCTGTTTATTCCAGGTATAATTTCAGTAAATGACACCTCATATTCTTATCCTTTTATTTGAACAGTGAAGAGACCAGTGATGGTAGAAATGCCTTCGACTAATGGTAGAAACAATTCGGTGCCTAACCTAATCTAGTGTCTGAAATAAAGCATTTATGATCACATAAATGGAGTAACCTATGCAGGTATTCAAAATCTAAATGCAGAGGCACAGGCATCCTGGTCAACATGTGTCCGCACCCTTATTTCTTGCCGTATTCTGTTGGGTGGGGTAAAAGAAAGGTGTTGTTCAATTTAGTTTTAAAGAACATTTTATGAACTTCTACTTTTATGCTGGTATGTTATGCATTATGAGTTCACTTCATCTTCTACTCTCTTAAATATACTCATATTTAATAAGATTCAGTCAATAATGTGCTGCTTTACCTCTATTGCATGATAGACAGCATCCTATTTATTACTTCAAGTTTTCTATTCGCCGGAACACAAATATATGTGATTTGAGTTTATCTGATTTCTTATGATTTCTTTACTATATTTTACATGACAAAGATTCAAAACGAGGCTAATTATTAGTTTGAAGCAAATCATTTGAAGGCAACTCAAATCAAATAATCAATTATGAAAAAAGAAACAAAATTATCAAAAATAATTAAATAGTTTAAATCATAACCAAAAGCAGTGTCATTAAAATCTTTTTAGCCAATGTTTACTAAACATTTTATGCAAATTATTGAATTCACTGATTCCTATCACTCAAATTGATCTTAAAAGCTATCTTATGAAGAAATCTTTTAATGAATAAAAAAAAAAATTTTTCAATTGTTAGTATTAATTGAAGTGAATTATTCGTACGTTTTGAATATGAATATATCCGGTTGAAGAGTAATATATTTTGAATAGTTAAACAAAACAAAATGATCAAAAGAAGAGTAAATAGTGGAATCTTTTGTAGTAGTATTTGTTTAAGTGAAATATGGGAAGACAAATATGGATGAGGTTAATAGAGTCATTATTCATTAAGCACGAGCACTATTTTCGTGCAACAATTAACAATGATATGGAACAGTACTGTATGAGTAATTGGATCGCTCGTGTGGCTCTTCAATTCTCTCTTCAATTCTTTCTCCTATTTATTAAACTGAACAAAATTTTGTAAAGATTCATAGATAGAACCAGTTTTAATCCCTGAGGAATAGTTACTAGTTACTTCGGTGTATGTGGTCGTCTCACTGGATCTCAAACTCTCA
>JAQIWZ010000677.1:0-16774 GCA_034697245.1 Malaconothrus monodactylus | reverse complement strand
TTTGCCTCATTTCTGAGAGTATTTTTCAACAATTTTTGACAGATCTTCGCTTTAGTCAAATAATTTTGCAAATCAGATTTATAATTAATACTTAGAGCATATAATCTCGATTTTTCGAGTGTTCAATTTTTTTTTCTTCATTTATATAACTATTAAATAATGAGTTTGTGAGATTCTGGTTCAAAAAGGAGTCCAAAGCAATCCTTAATTATTAATTTTTAGTTTTAGCCGATTATCCTAAAAGCTCGAGAAAATTTCAACTCTTTAATGAAAACTGTTTTGAATGAAATTGATTTTTATAATAAAGTGAACAATACTTGAATTATAATTCGATCGATATTTTTCGAATGCTTTAGATTTGATACGTTCATCGATTAGGGATCAAGAAAATCATAAAATTAATCAATGAATTCATTTTAATATTAAGAATATGAGGTAAAAAATAGGAGTTTCGATTCATTGAAAAAATAAGATTATAAAAGACAAAAATTGAATGCATAGAATAGTTTCTTAGCAAACGTTTCTTAGTTGATGCTCTTATTAACTGAATTGAGTTCTAAATGTTATTATCAGAAGAGGTTTCTTCATTTTCGTGACTATTCAGAGAATTTCTATTTTCAAAATTGGATTATCTTTCTGTTAATTTTCTTAAGAATCAAACTCTTTCTTTCATCAAATTATTCAAACTGAGAGAATATCAACAAAATTTTCTTAAGAATGTCTTAAATCAAGTGATACGGTTTGTACAAAAAAAACTATTTAATATTTGAATCAATATCATAGAGGCCAATAAGAATTTAGATAAAAATTGACAAATGTTGTGTTGTATTCAATTTAGATTGAAAGTGGTGTGGGTCTGCATTGATAAGGTTAGGGTTATAATAAGGGACTCGCGCCAGTTCTTTTAGAACTTTTTATACTAATTAAATTAGGGCTTCAAAAATATGTCTAAAATATTATTTTGGTTTAAAAAAGCATTGTTTAATGCATTTTTATTAATCTTTTTTCAAGCCATAGTTGAGGCGCGAGGAATTGAGACTCCTTTTCAAATAGTGATTTAGGCATTGAATGTTACGATTATTTTTCCTTCTAATGAAAGAATAATTCAAAGTTTGAATTGTGCTTTTCTTTGAATTTCAAACTCAAGAAATGGATAAATGAAATGAAAGATCTCTCATTCAATGGTTTCAGTTATTAAATAAGTTGAAAAGAAAAAAGTGATAATAAAAATGATCAAAGTTTGAAAAATAGAATAATGAAAGGAGAAATTCGTTTCTATGTGACTGCTATAGAGAACAAAACTAAATTCTCTAACGCTCTAATTCAATGCATCGATTGAACACAGAATTACAATAAGTTTTCTTTTTATCTGTACTGAATTCATGAATGCATACAATAAACCAATATTTGGTTGTCTATTGAAAGGGAATATAAAATTATTTGCTCAGAACAGCCCTTCACTAACTTATAAGATGTTTTTTTACTTAAAGAAATCTCTTTCAACTTTGAAAGACATATCATTCGCATTTCTATCTGTAATTAAGTTTTCATAATTTAATTCATATGAGCTCATCATTATTGGTGAAGACATTCAAGTATTTCAGATCCGAACCATTGATGTAGAATAATTCACTTCTAAATCAAACTATAAATTCGATTATATAAACTTCATGTAATTGTTCAAAAGACTTAAGTGAGGCTTCTTTTGAATATTTGAATAAATTTAAATAATATCGACAATCACTTGAAATCATTGACAGCACAATTGTTTCATAAAATAGTCCGACATTGCAAACATATAGCTTTTGATGTTATCAATATTGAAGATTTGAAGTCTAGACTATGAATTAGTTCGCAAACAAAATTCCCAATTGTTTATTTAATTATTACTAAAAAAAATTTTGATTTAAGTTTAGAAATAAATCATTTAATGATTTATCATTTTGAATATTCTTCACTTTATTCAGCTTATTCTAATACTAGATGATAGCAAGAAATACTCAATTACAATAGTTGTTAAGTGAATTTAAACTCTTTAAACTTAACGAAAATGGTATTTATCATAAAAATATATACAAAACTAAAAGATGGTTAAAAACTCAACTGCAATACTCAACGGCTGAACATTTTCTTTCTTCACTCTCATTATTATTATTTTTTTTGAATGAACTGAATTTGTTTTGTTAAGTGAAGCAGAATTAAATAGCATAGGATTAAATTTGTGAGAAGCAGAAAAGACTAGTTGCAAATAATTTGACTAAAATTTTTCATTTTGATATTCATCTGCTTTATATCTATAATTAAGCATTTAGTAGTGAAATAATGCAAACCAATTAATTTTTGAAAATAGTTAAAGCATAAAATTGAACTTATATTGAAGAGACTCTCATGAGTAGTACTTAAAATGAATTATAAATTAAAACAAACCTGATTTTTATAAGCATTCTCAATGGTAAAGTTAAACCAGAACCGATACCTCGGATTGGCGATGTCAGGGCGCACAAAGAGATCATATTCAAACTCATTGATGCGGTCCACTCGACCCAAATTGCCTGACGAGATAATATGAGATTCAAAGTAATATTGATCGAGTATAATATGAAAGATATTCAATGAATGACAAGTTTTCTTTCAACAATATAATAAGAAAATGTGTTTAACTTTATGCATGAAAAACTTTTTCATCTAAATAGAGAAGGGAATGATCTAAATAGAGAAGGGGATAAAGCTATTGAACGAAATAAAATTCTCCATAAAATATCAATATTATTAACCATATAATCAAGTTATGAACAAATTTAACTCTTATTTAGTATTCATGAATTTTTAACATTTGCAAAATTTAATGCTTATAAAGATTTATCCATTTTTTGTGGCTATATTTTTAGCATATCATGAATTATGCAAATAATGATTCAATTGTTCTTTAGCTTAATGTTGGAAAAAATTTTTTCAACTCAATCAGTTATAAACTTGATATCTATGACAACCTGTAAATAATTGCTGTGGGAATGTGAATGAAGCTCTTCTTAGTCATTAGGCTCTATTAGTGGCCAAAATTAATTATCATTAACTTTTAGATTGTTGGAAATGGTAAATAAAAATCATTGATTTCTAGTTATCATATTATTTGGTTTTTAAATATAAGTTTCGGGTGTGTTCGCATTTCATGATTAGAAAAATTATTTTTCACATGACTGCTTCTGTTTAGAAAAGAAAATATTTAACTTTCACGTAATTAAATCATCGATTATGAAAACCGTGTTTTTAATTTAACTTCACTATAAAAATAATTTTGTTTACCTATCCCTTGAATGAGAGCTCATATTACCTTTCAATAGATCTATGTTTTTGAATATGAAATTAGAATCTATTTTAAGTAAGTATTGAGGCATCAAATTATTCAATTTTTATCAGTATTTAATTTTCATACAAAATGTTCTGAGAACTAAAAATCTTCATAATTGAATCTCATTATAATATTTCAAAATCAAAATTGAAGTTATTTTGATTTTTGACATCAAATTTAATCTTCAAATTAATACAAAGTATGATCAAATCCAAAACGAAAGAGATATATCTTCAGATAATAAAGAAGAAAAAAGAAGAATAATTCAATTTAAAATATGAAACAGAAAGAAAGTCTTCTTAAGGAAAAATAGTTTCACTACTTTAAAAACAGAACTAAAATTATTTCTAGCAATAAATTGTGACCTTTGATTTATTCAACTGCTTATAGTAAAAGTATTTCAATCTTTAAAAACATTAATTTTCATGATCTAATTTTGCTATTTTTCGAGTGGAAAGACATTAAAACGATTTTAAAACTAATTTTTCCTTTTCTCTATACCACTAAATCAAATAATGTTTTGGTACGGAATACACAATATAATCATAAATGACTCTAAAAGCTTGGGTGGAGATTCATAACAGAGATTCTAATAATCGTGTTTAGGACTTGGTTTGTCTTTTCTGAAATGTCTGATTATATTTATATTATATCTGATTTTAATTTATTGTGAACAAAATTTAAGAGATAGGAAAAGTGCTTAAATACTTTATTCCTTGCGATCATCTTATCTTTTGATTCATATATTGAAGCCTTCACTCAGTTTAGAAAACATTGAATGACTCTTGATATTGATTTTGCATTTATCAATAATTGCATAACAGAGTTGACTATTTAAAGGTTCTTCGAAACAAACTTGTCAAAAATGTCTCATTAATATTATGGTTAACGATATGCAGTCGCTTTAATAGTAAATCATTGAATTTTGGTTTAAAACATCTAAATAACAGTTACTTCCTTTTGAAAAACATAAGGAATAAATGCTGTTTAATATAATAGGTATTAATAATTGGTATAAACAGTGAAGTTTTGCAATGAAGTGTCATTTAAAATGTTCATATATTTTAATTGTTGTCCATTCAAATTATTTATTGTTTCTGTAGGTAATGTTCACTCAAAATATTTTTCACTCTATTTCTTAAATTTAGAAATTATTATTATGTCATAAATGACAGAATGAATGTATTGTTTTATAGACTTTAGACTAGAAAAGAGATAGAAAATTAAGTTTATAAACTTTCTATTGATAAAAGTTTCAAATTCGTAAAGACCTCAAATTGATCATAAATATAATCAAACATTTTAGCATTTAAAGTGAAAACAATAACAAAATTGTGTCTTTTTTGTAAGAAGAAAGTAGCTCTAAAGTTGTGATAACCTCACATTTTTTGGTTCAAATGACATAAAAGGCACGATTTCTGCCTAATAGACTAGCATTAGTGCTGGCATTTAATTACAATATGAATGTCGCAAAAATTTTGAGCTGATTATGAAATGGATATTTCGAAATATTCTCACGATTTTATTATTTTTAGCTGTGCTCAAAGTTATAGCTTAAACAAATGAATGTCAGGATTTAATTTGCATAGAGCAGGGTTTGGATTTTGAGGGGTTCCACAATTTTATTAGAATTCATTTATTTTTAGAAAGGATTGAAAATTCCTTATATCATAAATAAAAATTTTTGATGTGATCATTTCGAGATATTTTTTCATTTAGTAAAGATGAAGCATTTTTTCACTGAATATTTTCTTAATTTAATTAAGTTCAACATTAATTATGAATAAGCAATAGTTCACGAAATTGAGGGCAATTAAATTACAGACTAATTAAAGATTTCATTAGTTTGCAATTCATTAATGAAATAATTGCTTTTGCATAAGTATATTTATAGTAAATTATTCAATATTACCAAAAAAGAAATATTTTTTTGGAATCTATTTTTGTATATTATGATTAATTTAATGCCCACTTTAAGTGTCACTTTTCCTGATATAATGAGATGACTTCAGTTTAAATTGAAGAATAGATTTGGCACTTGTTTCACATACGAAGAATAGTTACATAAAATATAATGAATGTATTTTTGTTATAAGAGTTGGAAAACTCATCTCTATAGAGATCAAATGATTTGTATGATATGAACCATTATTAAGATATTAATACCTGACTCAAAAGCCGCATCAAAAACCAAATGACCTTTTTTTGCTTTGCCACTATGTCCAGGCGGTCGCAAAACAAGCCGTGAGATATTACGCACTTGTCCCTCCTCTGAGTCACTTTCACTACTGGAACCTAAAATAGACAAAAAACAAAAAAACCAATTGGGAAAATCCAGGTATACATTAAGGTCTCAACCATAATATTTACTGCATTAAAGGAGAGGAGAATTGAAAGGCTATAAAAAGAGAAATATAAGGGAAATCCAGAGTATGATTCATCTCTGTTTAGACTCGATTGTTATGCTATAATGAGGATCAAAAATTAAGTACATAATAATATACGGATACTCTATATTTGCACATCGATTGGATCCTATGATAAGTCATTAATGAATAGATTCATTCTATTCTATAAATGCTATTAATATTTGGCAATTCATATGAAAAGCTATTGAGAGGCAAATTATATTTAGGTAGAAATATATTTTTTTATATGATCCAAACCTTGTTCAGTACTCATAGCATTCGGTAATTCGATTCAAAACATTCGAAAACTAATTATTTGAAGAGATATAATATATAAGTAGATGATTGAAAGGAAGTAATATTAACTTAAGACAAAGTCTCATAAAAAGAGACTTATTTTCACAAGTAATATATTATGTGCTTAACAAGAAGTATAAACCATAACTATTGGTGAGTAAACTTTGACTTATTTTTAAATATTAAGGTCTCGTTTCTATGCAGTATTTAATTTCAAGTATTGTTGTATTACATCAAATAAAATCGATTCCATAGATTTTCATTTCCTTTCCCACCCTTTTTCTCTTTCTGGGATCACAGTTAGCAGTGCTTTATATTAAATATTGAGTTGAATTGATTTGGCACTAGTGCGAGTCGAGGAGTAAGTATTATGCAAAATATCTATAGTTAATGCTGAAGTAGAGTTTCACTGTATTTGTGTGAAATATGCGCCAAATTTGGTCTATTCTTCATTTGCAGGAAATCAAAATACCAGTATTTTATGTCTAAACACTTCTATTTTGCCACTAACTCATATTCCACTATACTTTTTACTAATTAAAAGAAAAGCAATTATTGCTCGAATTAGTTTCTATGATATTTAATGGGATCTCAGTTTAAATAAAAACTAAAGTTATTCTAATCAGAGTTAAAACATTTTCTTAAAGCTCCTCCTAATTTAGCAAACATTAAATTAGTTGAAAATTATTCACATATAGACTAATTTTGAAAATCAAGTGTGAATTTGAATAAATTTTGATAATTTTAAAGGTGAGATTTTTTTCTACTGAACCATTTTTGCATATAAGTTAAGTTAACTTAACCATTAAGACTTGTTTGAAATAATGAATTAAAAATGCAAAATTTTAAATAAGTAATTATTTTAAAAGCCATTTTAAGCTAATTATTAATGTCTAATGCAATTATTCAATGCTAAGAATAATGATGAAAACTTAATCTAATTTGAAAATTAATCTAAAAATTAAAATTTTAAGCTTTTATTTTGCGTAATATCAATGGTTAAAATTATTAAAATGCAAAAACGGTATTCCCTCGATTCAAAAGCGCTCAAATTTTAGAATCGAGTTTATCGATATGAAGTCTATGGGTAGGCATATCCCCATTTACACAAGTAGGGATGAAGATAAGTGTGCGGCACAATGGACTCTAAAACCGAGGGAGGATTGCATTGCTGTAAAGACTAGACTATACGCGCATTATAATCAAGAGCGAGTGACGCACTAGTCTTACAAAATCGATAATCAGGGATTTAGTCGGAATAATTTTTGTCGTAAAAAACTTAATACTTTTCAACTATTTTCTGTAAATTTAAAAGTTTATGATCATTTTTAAAAAAATTTTTGATAGAATAATAAACTGAATTTTTTGATAAGTCTTTTTAGAGCTTATTTTAATATAATTAGGGAAAAAGCATTTTTAAAAAATTTTTTGTGAGATAAAAAAATGCAGAATCAGCTAATTGCGCATTTTTTCGAAGGATACAATAACTACTTAATTAAACTGATGAAAGTTAAGGGAAACTGAGATTAGAGTGAATTTAACTCATAATATTTATGGAGACAATTAAATTAATCATAGCTTTATTATTGAACTTGATTATAAAAAAAGTTCATTATTAGGTTGTTTTTGAAATCACTACAAGTTCTCTACTAGATATTGATTAAACTCTATTAATAACTATTCATCACTAACAGAGTTTTGATAGCATTATTCTTTTAATGCAATTTGTAAGACAAAAAGTCATAAAAATTTATCGGAAGCTCTAAATGACTTAATAAGAAAAATTATATATCTTTCACGCATTGCTAACAATGAGAGAGCATTTATTCCCTCATTAGAGAAAAATTTGAAGCTTTCAGTTGAAAAAAAGAGAAGAATAGTTCTAACAATACAGTCGATTATTGAATTTAGGAGCAGTGCCTTCAAAAATCGCTTATATAAAGAATATATTCGTGCTGTATATCTATCTATTTGCTTATACTGTTAAGAGATAGTGTGTCTCACGCGCAGCGCATGTTCTGTTCCCACAGTTGCGAATGCGTGTTACGTGTTTGTGTTGCCATCGTTTCGAACCATGTCTTTATATTAGAAGAGAATAATAATCAGTTTGGTTGGGAAGCTGTGCATCCATTTCTGGCCATATATTTTATTGTGTTTCGCATATCTGCCATTTAGTTTTGGTTCTCTCTCTCATTCTCTATTGCCTATAAACGAGTTTGTGCTTCAATTATTCGCAGTCTTTTACTTCTTGTGTTATGTTATATTCAATATTATATAAATATATACATCATATATACATATATTGTGTATTGTCTAAAATATTTGTTTAACAGTGAATTATTTCTTAACTTCTTTTTTTCTCTTGTCTCTCGATTTTCGATACATTAATTAAAATAATTGAATTATTAATAACAAGTTTCACAACGTTTTTACTCTATATTTTGCTTAAACATTACTGTAAATAATATATATTGAATATTAATTTTATTTAATAAGAAGATTATACTATTTAAGCAAAATATTATACATCTGTTAATTAAGACAAATTTTTTTTGTCTAAAAACCAAAAAACTCGTTCAATATTTATAATAATTAAGATTTATTGAGTTTTCGGCTTTTACTTCAATCCTGATTACTATTCGGTTATCGAAACTATTTCTACGAAATATAACACAATTTTCGTAAGTATTTAAAAGCTTTTATTTTATTTTATTTGTTTATTTTAATTTTTTTGCTGAGTTTTCAGTTTTGCATAATTTTTAAATTACTTTTTCAGTTTATATCTAATTCTGATAGTCGAGTATTTTTAGACAAATCTAATTTTGAATTTTATTTTTTGAGCTCAATTTATTTCTTTGAAAACTTGAGCTGACAGTCAGTCTGTGTCTCGCTTTGACTTCATATATATGAAGAACTCTAAAAGTTTATCGATTTCTATCATTGTTATAATTATTTGTCTCTTTCTTTTTTAGTTCCGCTTTTTTAAATTAAATTTATTTCGAAATTCTTTTCTGTCTTTATTTTACAATTTAATGACTAAAAAAATATTTAGAAAATAAAAGAAAAATTATGTAAATATTAATTTTCAGTCCATTTATTGAAATTTAAAACTTTAATTATATACAGAAAAAAAGTTTTATTATAAATCGTTTTAAGAAACCTATAGAAATAATAATGAAATTCAATACTATTATTGTCAATAACATGAATTGACATAAGAGTAGACTATTTTGGTATTGGTTTCAATTAAAATAATTTCAATTTCAGCTCAGTTTTATTATTGATTTTGACTGCTTTTCAATAAGAGTGATATGTTTTTTATCTCAAACGGAATAAATCTAAGGCTGAATGAAATTTGAAAGCATACAATTTGAACCCTAATTAAGGTCAGAATTACTAGACTTTAGTTTCCTTTAGTTTCCATAATTGAAAATTCAATACACATTTGAAACACAATCATTAGATTAGGAATTACTTAAATTACTTCAATTACTTGTCTGAAAGTACAGAACATTCTTATTTTAGCAACACTTCTATTACAAGTCAGTCATCGAAACAGCTTCTATTGTAATACAAGTCATAAGAAGTCGAGTCTATAACTGATTCGGTGAACGTTTGCGTCACTTCTAAAGTGCACAATCAAATGATTTTTCCTTCATTTCCTTCACTTTTTTTCTTCCAATAGTCGATTCTTTATTTCGATAAGAATTTATTTCGGATCAAAATCGTTGAGCCATAAGAAAGAAAGTGACATCTTTTTAATCAATACACTTGAGTTTAATTAAAATTATAGTCTTTTAGATATTTTTTTTGTCATTATTTAAAATTAAATTTTATATAATGTGCACATTTGTAGTCCAACACAAATTTTATGCAATTTAAAGAATATTCATCAAGAATATTCATTAAAAATATTTATCAAGAGTATTCATCAAGAATATTCGTGAAGAATACTTGTCAAGAATATTGATCAAGAATATTTATGAAGAATATTGAAGAATATTTATTAGAATCAATGTATCGGAAATTGTGATTCAATGTGACCTTAATTTGTGAGACCATTGGTTGGATAAATGCTGAACCGACAGAATCTAAAATAAGCCAAATTAATCATAATTGATATCTGATATGTTAGATGTGCTCCTCTTTGACACAAACTTGAATTGGCACAAGAAAACTGACTCTAACTTGTCATTAAACCTAAGAGTTGTCTTCATTTCAATGTCTGACTAATGATTGATTTGCACTTAACTTATATGCAGTCAAACCTCTGCTTCTATTGCATGCAAATAGTGGTTCACTTTTTCGGCGAATTTACCGAACATTGAAACCGATTTCAAATTAACTCAAAAGTATCGAAAATTTCATCAAATATTTTTAATCATTCATTTTGATCGAAAATGAAAGTTTTCAAGAAAAAAGTTAACTGAAAATTAGACGCATTTAATGACAGTTAAGGTTATCTATCTATAGAAATTAAGTTAATTGACATCTTTTAATATATTAAAAGAGGAAATAATTGTTTATTAAATATCTTGTTCTCAAATGCTTTCAAAACCATAAATACGAAGAAATTGAGGAAATTTAATGTAAACCGTATTTCAGTTTAATTAGACTTTAGAGTCGGCCGAAAAGTCATTCAACACATAGTATTTAAGTCTAAAAGTTTATTAAAAGCCAAGTTCTCTATAAATACCTCTACTCTAGAAATAGCGAATCAAAAGTTGTAGTTTTGAGAAAAAAATTTAAGTCAATATTATTGAAAATCTATTCATTAGCTCAATATTTTGATTGACATATCATATGATTTTCACATTTTTAGTTTTCAAATATACTGTTATTTGTTTTTTATGTTCAAATCCAATCGATTTTCAATTAAAATAATTTATTAAATATAAAAAATAATTATTAATTGCAATGAATTTTAATCTGAAAGTAGTTTCAATTTATTTATTAAATAAGTTTCAATATTATTTCAAAATAATGAAGTAATTATTGATTGAGAGAAAGAAAAAAAATCAAAAATTCAAAAAGACAAAATACAGTAAAAAAAATTAATTAGTTTTCATTTAAAAGTATTAAATATTTTGAAAAGAATCGAATTATTCTTTTTCTAATTTAACGTTTAATTAATTAATTAATTATTCTTTTGAATTTACAGATAATTATATTTTCTGGAAATAAATTGAAACAAAAACAAAAACAAAACAAAAAATAATAATAATTAATAAAGATAGTTAATAAAGAAATAATAATAATAATGAATGGTTTGGACTCATCTCCAGTACAAACAGTACAAAACGGAAGTCTACACAACAGTAATTCATCGGTTCAGTCGCTATCGCTATCGGGCGCTGAAGACAGCAAAACAAATTTGATCGTCAATTATTTACCACAAACTATGACTCAGGAAGAGATCAGAAGTCTTTTCTCATCAATAGGTGAAGTCGAGTCCTGTAAACTGATCAGAGATAAAGTCACGGGTAAATGTATTGACCGTTCGTTTATTTATTATTAAATTTGCTTTTTTTATATTTTTATTTTTGTCTTTTTTTTAATCTTAAAATAGTTTCTAATTTTAATCGTTATTATTATTAGATTTGATTTGATTTTCAATTGAAGTCTCCGTTAAAGTCATCTTAACTAATATTAAACTATTCATTGATATTCTCATTATTTTTTGAGCTTATTTTGAAAGCATTTTATTTAAATCGATGTCTTATTCATGAATTCGTTATTCATAAGTTGTGAGATTTTATTCTTCTATTTTTAGATACTTTAAGATTTGATTTCTCATTAAGAAAGAGAAAAATTGTTGGTTTCGAAATAGTTTTTAAGGTTTTCTAAAGTTAGAAAGTTGTGCAATTTTAATGTCAATTTAAAATCTCGTGCCAACAATAGAGAAGTTAAACAAAAATTCCCAAACAGTGTTTTTAATTTAATTATCATTTTCTTAGTATTAGTTCTTTTTTTAGATTATATTTCATACAATTTTAACCCAATATTAATGCCTTAATTGCCATTTCAATAGTTTGACCAAAAAAACAGAATTGAGTTCACTATTTATTCCTTGTCTTAAATAAGAATTTATTTAATTGAGTTTCAAATCAAATAATTGATATTTATTCAG
The DNA here is from genome assembly GCA_034697245.1 of Malaconothrus monodactylus. Lineage (NCBI taxonomy): Eukaryota > Metazoa > Arthropoda > Arachnida > Sarcoptiformes > Malaconothridae > Malaconothrus > Malaconothrus monodactylus. The sequence goes on along the minus strand of JAQIWZ010000677.1, from coordinate 4,590 downwards.
AACTTATCGATTTCTCTTTGATTCTCATTAAATAGACTATTTTTAGAAACACATAAAACTCATCTAATTCTTCAAAATAATTGATTGAATATAAGATGAACTGATATTTTAATTTCTAGCGTATAATCAAATCGAAAGATTTGCTGTAATTTTATTTCAATATATATAACATTTAATCCACTTCTTTAATCAAATGTATTATTACAATTGTTTTGTTGAAGCAAACATTGAATTGAGAGTATTTTTATCCAGATATCGATCCAAATGAGTTGACTCTTGTTTTATTTTGTTCATACAAACTGTAAATATTGTGATTAATAATACAGAAAAATGCCGACAATAGCATATGTTTGAGATTAGTCTATAATTATTTCTATTGTTTCTTATGTTGAAACATAAAGTCATGCAAATTAGTATTGAATCTAATGCTGGATTAGAATTTATTTATTTTAATTCTAATTTTTCTGAAGCATATGAAAAGTCAATTGCTTTACAATAATAAAAATAAAATCCTTTGTCTTATCAAACGTTGAAAATAGACGAAAAGAAATTGATTTCAAATTTTGAAAAGAGATTAATTTAAATAATTATAACTTAATTATAATTTTTACTTTTATTGACTGTTTGATTGCTTGAAAGCTATACTTAAAGTCAATAGACTTATTAAAAGACTAGTCATTAGAGCTTCAGTTTTTCTAAACTTCTTCTAATAGGATAAAGAACTTAATTATTGATTAAACTTTTTTTTTAATGTTTAGTTTATGCAAATGAAAAAATATATTCTTGTTTTTAATGTTCTAAAAACACGAATATTTGAAACACGTGTTATTATAACTCAATTATTGTTTGGAACCCAACCCAATGCTGACCGGATATCGAGCGGGTCTCATAAGTGACAGGAAATAACTCAATATTCAGTTCATAATCTTTAGTTAAACTTTAATTTTGAATTGCGTAATAATTTGAAAATTATTTGAATTAATTTTTATGCAATTCTGTCGCCTTTTGTATAGATCAGTGAACTTCTATTCTCGCACTTATATGACTTCAGTGGAAGTCTATTCATAAGGACACTCCTCTTCATGTTTTCATTAGTATTTCTATAAGAATATGCTTTACATAAATAAACTCGAAATTTGTATTAAAATCCTGTTTCACTGAATAAGATGTTGAATGAATTTCTATTTACATAATTAGTTGACATTTTGTATATGTTTCCTAAAAATATCGCATTTTTCCTAAACATTTCCAAAATAATATCGATTAATAAAGTTAAGTGACTTTTGATTATCAAACTTTTAATGTTTTTATTTTATTTTATAGTATTATTTACAAACTTTTTTTCATATAACTATTCAAACTATTCTTCAGTAAAAGAGAAATCAATAAAAATTTATTTTTATTCGTGAGATAACCGACTTTTACTTTTCTTTTATTGCCTTTTTTTATTACAAATAATTTATAGTTTGCATTACTATTCTTTACTACTTTTGCTTCTATTTTAGGGCAAAGCCTGGGATATGGATTCGTAAATTATGTTCGACCAGAAGATGCTGACAAAGCCATCACAACGCTCAACGGTTTACGACTTCAAAATAAAACAATAAAGGTTTCCTTATTATAATTATATAACTATTATATTTACCAATTTATACCATCTTTAATATCAAATAGTTCGTTGCACTTCAACTTTCTTTTTCTCTCTCATCTTTTTTTATTATTACTAATAACGCTGCAAACATTTTTTTATGAGTTCTCAGTTTTCTTTATTTATATTATTTTGTGCAATATTCATGTGCGCAATTCTTTTATTAAATCAATGATATTTACGATATTTTTAGTATCGATTTTCTCTCAACTCAACTTAAATATATGACAGTCACAAAAATGCGCATAAATATGAGTACTATTAGTTTAGTGTTACCCAAATTTTAGATGCGGTCCAACTTTAAGCAATATTTCAGTTTCCATTATTTTAATTAAACTCACTTTACAATAGTTTAATATTTGGACCAATTTTCTGAAGAACAGTTCAATAGCCTTACTATATATATATAAAGGTTAAAGCTTTATATGTATTGGACATTGTCTTAAAGTGTCAGTCGCTTTGTCGGAATTGATCGCATTATTATAGAACATGACTTTATTGAGTTTTAAAATTTTTTCTTATTCTCATAGACTTGTAAAGAAAGAGAAAAGAACTTGAATTATTTTTTTTTCTTCATAAAATGAAAGATCAAAACTCTTTCTAAAAGTTATTATATTTTCTTGAAAAATAGTTCATTCAACCGAATCCAATCGAATTCCTAACGAATCCGATTGTTCTCATTCCTCAATAAAGATTAAATTTTGTGTTATGAATAGAGAGTTTTTAAAAATGTTTAGTTCCTGAACCTCTAATTTAAAGTCTCAATTTCGAAACCCAATCGTTGGCAGTTGTTTCTAAAATCCCTTCAAGTTTGAGCGTCTCGTATAACCTTTTTTTAGACTAAAATGTTTAAGCACTGAATTGTCAAAAAAAAAATCCAATTCACAAAACATCCAAATCCTATCGATCCATAGAATGTAAGACACTATCAGTTGAAAATACATTAGCAAAAGGGCGTATTGACCTTAACGGGCTCTCAGCTCACATCCAGCAGCTGACACTTTTCATTCTGAGCCCATTGTAGTTTAGATATTAGGCAAATATGCAGTTCTACATACAGAGCACTACTATATATATATATGTATATATGTATAGTATAATAGTTGCTTCTGCGGACGTGAATTCAATTGAATAGAATTGTGTAAACGCTTTTATGTTTTGAATCGAGTAGAGCTAAGGCAACGGCAGAGGGCTATGAATGAAACGAATGCCAGACCAATATTACCATAATATATACTTTTTGATTGCAGATGTGTCTCTGTCTCTACCTTTGAAAATGTATGAATGATAGGGAACGCGTGCTCTTAGGGGTTCGCACGCGTCTGGCACGAGCTATTGGGTCAATCACTCTTCTATTGTAAATATTCACCCTCTTTGTAGCCTTTGTAAAAATCGGTTTGCGCTCTAGTTTTGTGTGTCTAGTGTTAACTTTCATTTGGAATAATTGTGAATTTGATGGTTTAAAAAATCATATATTGTAAACATTTTCAGTCGCATTTTTAACAAAAAAATTCTTCAAATCTTTTGAAAATAATCAATAGATTCACTTAAGGACAGAATAAAAAACTTAAATAAAATGTTAAAATTCTATATCTATGTGGGTATGGATTTGATTATTTTTCCATTACAAAACCAACACTAGTTCAGTATCTGATAAAATGCAACAATCGGTTGTACGGCTAAGTCTTGTCATTGCTGTCAAAAAGGATTTATTGAAGAAAAGTAAAAGTAGAAAAATTAAGAGTAAAGCTTTTGCATGAGATGACTGTTATCTTTGAAATGGAAGAGAAAATTTTTCTATTAGTTTTCTTCATATCAGAAACTTGTCTATTATTTGATTGTTGAGTAAGAAAATCGATAACAATTTTGATGTGAAGCGAATTTCACTTTAATTTAGAAATGCATTAGAGTTTGACTTTTATGAATTAGTCAAATAAATGAATAGAAACTATTAAAACAGATTTTTTGTAGTTCAACTTATCAGTGATTTTATGGTTAAATGATAGCCTGTTCTGTACTGCGAACTCAAAGATGAACAGCTGTGCGAAAGTTTATCTTTTATGGAAACTAATCAAATTGAGAAATGTGTACACCATTTAGATTAAGCCTATTATTAAGATTATTCTATTGTAAAAATAACCAAAAAAGAATAATAAGAAAAGAAGAAAGAATTATTACATACTCTATATTTAGGGTATTAGTTATAATAACGATATGATATCATATACATTACTTATCCTTTAGTATTGAGCAAATCAAAGTTTTACCAATTCATTCATTCATTCTATCATAAGAATCATTATTTCTAAAGGGATTGTATGCCTTTTCCAAAGATTGTATGTGATGTTTGATGACTCTAACATTGCATTACTTTCTGCTTTTATGAATTGTTGACCCACTTTTCTTACACTACTATCAGAAACTGTTACCATTTTTTCAATTAATTTCCAATCCTTAAGGGTCTAAATATCTAGTATTGGCTAAAATTAATTTTCTTGTCTGCTTTTGCAATAAGTTTTATCTCTTAATGGATCGGAAGAAATATTAGGTTTAATTAAAAACTTTTAATTGACTGGAAGTATAAAATAGCAAATAAACGGTTGAGTAAACGATGAAATGTTGGATCAATTTTGTACCGAAATTGTACCGAATATACTATAACTTATTAGGAGTAAAACTTGAACATAGAATAAACCATTTTTTTAGATCATAGAAATCTTTATGTCAAACAATGAGCTGTGACTTATTTGACCTTTTTTTCTGTTACATATACTTTATTGTGAAATGTACAATAATGACGAGTAAACTTAAAAACCGAGCAGCTGCTCAGCCAGTCATTCTCAACTGCCAATAAAGTTACTTAAATTTAATAATATATTCACTATTAAATATTTTACTGCGTTGGAGGTGAAGATCAACTTTTTTTAAAAGAGATTTCATCA
>JAQIWZ010000676.1:0-16775 GCA_034697245.1 Malaconothrus monodactylus | reverse complement strand
CACAAAACTAATAGATATCAATATATTTGACTTGACTTTCGCTTTCGCTTTGTTTCGAAAGTCAATTTCACGTGTCTTTTGCTTTGAGTTATGCTTTGGCTCATTAATGGAAACAAACTATACTTTAATAATTAAGTGACAATTGATTTGTTAGCTATATATCAGAACCTAAAGCACATCAAATATAATCTTTTTCTAACGATCAGTGCTTTTCAAGTGTTTGCATAATTCGAAACTTTAAAAAATTAAAACTTCTTAACTTTGGTTTTTATTTAGACTTTTTGAATATTGAGATCAAACTCAGCAAATGAAAAGCAAAAGAGATCTCAATTATTTGAGTGCTTTGTTCGTCACAATTAGATCATTGATTTCTAATTAAACTCTAATTTTGTGAAAGTGACTCAAAAGTTTAGTTATATTTGTTATTTGTTATAATTTGTATTTGTTACTGTACGTATTCATTACTTAAACGTTCTCAAAATCCTTGAGTTGTTTATATTTTGATAATAAATAATTTGACTTAAACTATGAAAAGGTTTCACACAAAAATAAATTGGAATAGTTTTGGTCTCCAAACATAGTTTTGACTAAAAACTAAACCATTTCTTATACAAAACATAACAATAATAATTGAGTTATAGCTTATTTAACTCATATCTAAAGTTTATTTAATTTCGAAAAATAATATTTAATATTTGAAATAACTGTATATTTGCTGTAAAATTAATATTTTATCAGAATTTATAGCTTATAAATAATTGTACGCATACTTTGAAAGTTGGGATGGCTTTAAAAATCTATCGAATGATTGAATGAATCCGAAACTTAATCAAACGAATTGTTTTTAGTTTAAATCCAATCCAATCGTAATGTCTTCGTCTCGAAATTTATCTCAATTATTATATTCATCATTAAGTTGTGAAGACGAAGACGTAAATGAAATGAAACGACTATATCCTTACCCTTCCGGTCAATTGGAATCAAAGGATTTCTCATTAGGAATAATTTCATTACAATCAGTCAATAGTAGAAATAGTTATCAAATTGAATTTCGAATACTTTCTCCCATTGAGTTTAGTGTTGAATCTTCACGTTATTGTAAACCCTTTCACGAGATATTCTCTCATAAGAATTTGAAGATTTATGAAAAGCAAAATAACAAATACAAGTTGAATATTAAACATTTTCTGTTCGTTTTATCGAGAATTAAGGTATTAATTAAAGTCAATTTTGTAATATTAAGACTAAATTTGATTTAAAAATATGTTAAGCACTCTCAAGAAAAGGGTTGCGCAACTTTTTCTTACAACTCATTCGACAGATCTCTAATCAAAGCTCTTATCAAATATCACGAAAGCAATGATAATATAATGGCTTTTATAGACGGCAATAGAAAAAGCAGAAAATGTTTCATTGAGTCCCTTAAATGTGATAATAATAGAAAATCTGTGATGACATCAAAATTATTTGATATTCTATTTGATCATCAATTGGAAGCCTATTATATCGGAATTATGAGAAATGGCAAATGTATTCTCGCAGATAAAAGCGGAAAATCATTGGAAGCGATCGCTATTATGGCTCATTTTTATGGAGATTGGCCTTTGATTATAGTTTGTGAATCTGAACGAAAAATTTATTGGAAAATTGAATTACAAAAATGGCTTTCAAATCAACATTCGTTTGGTATTAAAATAGTCGAACAAATAAGTGATATATATTCGTATCCAAATCCTTCTCATGATATTATTATAATTGATTACACTCTCTATTATGAAGTCAAAGATACCATTAGTTTCAAACTTTTAAATATTGAGTCATATATTTTTGAAGATAAGTCAAGAGGAAAAGAAACTCATTTAAGGCAATGGAGAGGACTTTCCAAATGTTTTGATAATCTAAAGATTGCGAAAAGAGTTTGTTTCATTTGGTCCAAAGAAGTCAATCTCAAAGATCCCAATAGACTCTTTCCGATTCTCAATATTCTCGATTCGGACACATTCGGTCCTTTCGGAACATTTTATGAGAGATATTGTAAAGAAGATGACAACAACTCAAATTATAATAACGAACTGGAGCTGTTGTTGAGGGCGACTCTTCTCATAAGGAATATTCCAGACATTAATTAAAATAAATACTTAAGTCATTATAAAAGAAATGTTGTTTAGAAATAATACAGATTTCGTGCTTATTGTTTACTTATTCATTGAATAAATTTTGTTGGGATTATGAGATCTAATCAATAATGAGTTTTTGATCATTTTCGATATAAATTAAAATTTTGAAAAGATATCTATCGAAAAAGTCAAACTAAAAATACTGCAAAAAACAAAAAATCAGAGTCTGATCACAAATTTAGAATCTTTAATGTCTTTCTTATCTGAAAAATCGACTTTTGAAGTGTGGAGTTTGATAATTAAGAGATAAATTGTTTATATTTCAGCTATAATGATATTGTGTCAGATTCTAATGAAATCATATAATACTATAACAAAATAAAATTCTCAGGTGACAGAAAAAAATCTAACAAATATTTGAAAGAAAATTTCCTTTATTTTGTCTATTTATTGAGTTTATGACTTGAAGTTGATTTGAGTTCAATTCATGATTCTGTCTAATATATGATTATTATTCTGTAATTCTAATGAGAACAAGATTTAGATATCTGAGAAAAATACTTATTTATTTGAAAATTACAAAATTGACAACAGATGTCAAAAAACAATAAAGTATTTGAGTATTAAGAACTGTCCGCATAACAAAATTTAGATGAAAGCGAGTTCGCATTTAGCGACGCATAATCTTTTTTCAGTGAAGTGTAAAACTTATTTTGATCGCTGATAAAAAACTATAGCATTGTGTGAATGTAGTGAACCGGTAATGCTTTAAAGCTTGAAGAAAGCGTTTAAAGCAAGAGTTATATTTTTACTTTTGCTATTCTTAGCAAATTGTCTCTTCCTATGGCATGACTAAGTTTTTTTTCAATTCGTGTTGAGTTTTTGTCTTAAGAGCGAAGTGAAACTGTATCACAAATGGGGTTTGTAATCAATGAGAAAAGAAGTGTTGAATTACTGAATATTTTTGAATGAGGGCAAGTAATCGGCATAAGTCAAAATGTGTGAAATTCTGCTATTATTTTCGGACAATAACCACTTTTCTATTTTCACATATTGGACTTTGTGCTCTTGTTTTCGGTTATTCAATTGTAGGCGCCTTCACATTCCGTGCTCTCGAAGCTCCAAATGAACTAAAGTATCGCAAAATTGTGAAACAAGAGAGGTATAATTTCACTGTCAAGCTTTGGTCCTTAACTCAAAACAGTTCTGTCCTCAAACAACGTGAATGGAGTGACGAGGCTTATAAAGAGCTCGAGAAGTTAGAAAAATTACTCGTTATAGCATTAAAATACAACGGATACGACGGTTGTGTTTATTCTTTCAATCCATAAGTCATGCAAATAGTTGTGAAAATCATTTTATGAATTGCTTATTCAAACGATAGGTAAAGACGACACAGAAGAAAGTTCACTGCAATGGAACTTCTTCGGAGCTCTACTTTATTCCATTATAGTTATCACAACTATCGGATATGGAAATATCGCTCCAAAGACAAAGTATTTAAAAAGTTTCGTTTTTTAATAGTTTTGAAGAAAAAAAATGATAAAAATATTTTGTTGCTTTGTTTTTGTTAGTTTGAAAAAGAAAAAGTTATATTTTATTTTCATTGTATTACTACCGGCACTAATTTTCATCGTAAATACACAAATTCTTTATCACTCTATGAAAACTAAAGTCAAATGAAAGAAAAGGTCATAAAATTTTCATTGTTCCCGAATTTGATTTCAGCAAAGCTTAGAATCAAAGCCTTTGATTTATATTAAATTAATAATTGTTGCTTTCTGTCATTTTATTTAACTTTATTGGTTGCTTTCATAGGATGAACACAGAAAATACAGTTACTCTATAAGCTCGAGTCTCTATTTTTCTTCTTTTCAAGTTTCAGAAAATGTGTAAAATACGTGCAAATCGTGAAATAGTGAGAAAATGTGTTTACTTTCCAGTGATCTTTATCTTTGTTATGCTATTAAACCATAAGTTTAGTTCAAAGAAATGAACGCCAATAAATTGAAATCAATTTCGAATGTTTCTTTACACCATTTTCTAGTTTATTTGGATCTATTGCAATGCTATTGATAATAAAGGTTTCCAACAATCTTTCTATGACTTTTTCAATTTGGGCAACAGTTTTTCATATTGCGTTATATATTACAGTAATGCATAGTTTCTTTTGGTTTCTTTCATAGAAAGATTGTTTGGAAGTCATATTTGTTTCCAAAACTAGCGAATCATTCAAAAATTGTCTCCAGAATCAGGAAATTCAATTGAAAGTTGATCGATTGAATGTTTTCGGTGATTATTATGAAGGAGGAAAAAATAAAAACTTTAATTAAGATTATAATACATTAGTTAAATTTCTTTAAAATTAAACTCAATAACTTTTAACAGCAAAAAATCATTTTCAGTCAGAAAAAGTTTGCTAATTATTGATAGCGACAGCATTTATAATGTATTTTGAATGCCAAGAAAATCAATTTGGATGCGTTGCATAACTTAATGCTATATGTGATACGTGACAAAAAATGACACAACAAACAAAAAAAACTTTTCATAACTTAAGTTAAAATTAAACCAACAATTTGTGAAGTCTATAAATAGAAATCAGTTTCATTGTTACGTTATATTACAGGGTCGGGAAATTGGTTACAATTCTATATGCAATAGTGGGCATACCTTTAATGCTTTTATTTTTGTCAAACATCGGCGACGCTATGGCTCATTCATTTAAATTTTTGTATTGGAAAGTTTGTTGCATTCTTTGTGTTAATCCTCGAAAGTCAAGAAAACATCGCCGACGCCGAAGAAGAAAACATCGTAGAAATGTTGAACAGATAGCTATGCAGACATTGCCTACCAGTTCTTCTGCTACTACAGCAGTTTTATATCCATCTATTCCAAGAACTACATCATATGCAGCCACTCGACAGTCTCACATATTTAGTAATCACTGTGACGCGAGTCGTGTTCCTATTATTTGTAATAAGTATGCATTACAGGGAAATCCATTCGAAGATATGGAACAAAGTTCACCGATTGGTTCTTATCTGAATCGTCCTTTCGCTACATTAAATCATTTCAATTTACAAACAATTAATAGTATGACTCACTTGAATGCAACTCAACAAACACTCAGTCATACAACAAGTCTTCAACAAGTTGTTCAACGAGAGGACAGCGATTATTCAACTGAAGGCACAGAATCTGACACTGAAATCGATAGAATACCAAACGTTCCGATAACTCTTTGTATAGCATTAGTTGTGAGCTATATATGTGGCGGAGGTTTTCTGTTTCAGTTTCTAGAAAAATGGTCTTTTCTCGACAGCTCTTATTTTTGTTTTGTCACTTTGACTACTATTGGTTTTGGAGACTTAGTTCCAGAGGCGAAATTCTCTCGAGAAGACGCTCAAACAATACTTGGAATATGTGCTCTCTATCTATTGTTTGGTATGGCTTTACTCGCGATGTCTTTCAATTTAGTCAAAGAAGAGGTCACAAAACAAATTAGTTTCATTGGAAAAAGAATAGGAATTCTAACTAAAGATGAAAGTGATTACGAAAGTGATTGAAATCATTCAAATCATTCATTCAAGTGATTGCAGACAACTTTTTCAACTTTTAACTAATTATTCGATTCTTTGGTTAAATTTTATCAAATTTTCTCAATATTCATGTATTTCAAAATTTAGTTATAAAGGAATTATTGCACAAAAAAATTATACCAAAAGTTTAATAAAATTTTAAAAATGAATTTCAATAAAATTAAAATTTTTTAACATTTTATGTTTTTAAATAAAAATAATTAATTAATTTATATGAGACAAGAACTTATGGCAGAAGTTGTGTCGGAATGCCTTTCGTTCGTTCACAACATTGTTAACAATTATTAATTGTCTATTCAATTAATAAACTTAAAAACAAATTTTAATTTATAAAAATTGGTGTCAAATAGTTATAAAAGGAAGAAATTTAATAAATGCATAGTTTCTAATAAATAATAAAAACAAAAGTTTTTGCTAACATTTGTAACAATAAATACATAACTTTTTTGTTTAACTCAAAAGTCTCTTCTTTTGATTCATTTAAAACAATCAATTCATTAATAGAGTTAAAAGTAATAACGAATTAATAGTAGTGTTGACCCAAATAAATGCAGTCAAACCTAACTTTTACTCAATTTATTAATTTGATTATAAGTTAATCAGAAAGTGATTAATGGTTTCTAAAAAAGTTGTGAATTATTTGAGTGAAAAGTTTCTAAAATGAAATAAAATGTAAGTAATATTTGAAAAATCCCTCAAATTTTGATAATAAAGAATAGGATTTGTGTTAAATAATGAGAATTTCAAAACTTAATTATTTTTTGATTATAGTTTTATTTAAATAAATTCTGTGATATTTTAAGATTAATCGATTCAATGGATTATTCTTTGTTGAGTACAAGTGTTGCAGACATTGGTTCAAACATTGGTTCGAATCGAGAGACAGGCGTTTCGTGTCTTTCGTTCGACTTATACGAAGAGCTCTTATGGATGGCTAACATTTCGGGACATTTGACCTCTTATTTCACTTACCATTTAGACAAATACACGTCTTTTCAAATCGATGCCATTCATGATATCAGACATGTGTTGACCTCTCCTTCCGGAGTCTTATCTTTGACTAAAGACTCGTTAAGACTATCGCGAAGAAGAGGTTTAACTCAATTCACACATAAGTCCGAGTTATTGATGAAAGACATGCAATGCATGACTCTTTTGCCGTCAGGTCTTCTCCTAATGGCTGGACATCAGGAAAAGATGATTGAATTAGACATCGAAAGAGTAAAACACGTTCGAGTGACTGACATCAGTGAAAGTGGTTGTGTTGTTATGAGACAACACCCGAGATTTGTCTGTTTGGCCGACCCTTACGGCAAGGTTTGCAATTGTTTCCATTCAATTAATTATATTTTGCAATATTTTAATTAATAATTCATTTCAGATAACAATTCGCGACACGAATACACTGAAAGTCGAGCGCGAATTTCAATCACATTCAACGTTATATTCATTCGATGTTTGCGGCAATTATTTGGTGACCTGTGGCTGTACTGAAAGACATGGTAATTATATCGCCGACCAATTCTTGATGGTATTCGACATACGAATGATGAAAGCAATCGCTCCCATTTCAATGCCTAACTTTTCTCCTTATTTGTTAAAATTTTTGCCAAAATTTGCTGCAAAATGTTGTGTTGTGTCCCAATCGGGAGGCTTTCAAATGATAGACGTCACAGAATCGATACCGACTTCACTTCGTTTTATTCATAACGTAGAACTTCCTCCAAATGCTTCCATAACTGCATTTGATGTTTCATCTACTGGTCAGGCATTCGCTTTCGGAGACGACCACAACTTTTTGGTTAGACTCAAGTTTACTCTAAGTATTAAAAACTATTAGATTTCAATAAAATGTTTCGAATTCTAGTATCTCTACGGCTCCTGTAATGAAGTCAACTTCAATATGAATAGTAAACCAACAGAATTCGCGGACCCAATAGAGCCCATACGATCTTTTCCCATCACTGATGAATTCACTCCTATTTCAGAGATTTCTCAATTCCCTTATTGTGCTATAACTGAAAAATTATTGTCTGATATGTCGCCTGAGATGTGCGCAAAGACTTATCGACCGATTCCAGCCATTGATCCAGAAATTCTTCAAACGATGCGAATGGTTGGGTCTATTGGTTATGCGCCAAACCCTGGAAGAGGGCTTAACGTGAGGACAGCCGTTGCCGCAGATTCTTCTCAAAATTCCAAAAGAAGTCAGTTTTTGACTACTTTTCATTTCTCAAAAATTAATGAAAAAATTTTGCTTTTTAGGCAGTCCTGAAGCTAATGATATGCCGCATAGATATTACTTTTTAGAGCCCAATCATAACAAAGTGGATAAAGACGAATATGATTTCGGCCGTTATAATCACTCGCCTTTCACTGGTTTGGACTCAACACTTCCCAATTCATACTCGAATAATTTGATACAATCTCTATATTTTATTCCTCCGCTGAGATCTTCTATTATCGGACATGTTTGCAAAAAAGAATATTGTTTGATATGTGAATTGGGTTTTCTCTTTCATATGATTGATATCGCGCCCAAACAAAGTCCATGTCAGGCAAATAATTTTTTGCGTGCTTTTCGTACAATGCCTGAGGCATCAGCTCTTAATCTAATATTTCCTGACGACGAAACTATGAAAAAACAAGTAAATTATTCTAAATTATCGCAACAATGGCTCAGATTTATATTGAGTCAATTGCATAGCGAAGCTTTGAAAGGACTCAATGATGTTTTTGAAGCAGACGATAACAATAGATCTGAAAGATGTGAATCATCTTTTATTAGTGACTTATTTTCGTTATCATTACTTCGTTGCTATAAATGTAAATGTGGTCATACTTGGGAACAGCCGCACAACTCATTCCCAATAACTCTTATTTATCCCAATGAGAACGTAAAGTGCACTTCATTTGTTGATTTGCTTAAACACAGTATTCTAACCGAACAAACAATGCAAACATATTGTGAACAGTGCTCTAAATATCAACACGTGATCGAAAAAAGAGAGGCAAAATCTATTCCTGACATACTTGCTATCAATACTGGTCTCGATAACGAACAAGCGGTCAAGTTTTGGAAGAGTCAAACCGGACTTCTTTCTAATAATGACAATCAAAAAGGATTCATAACTTGTTTGCAAGAAATGTCGACACCAAAGAAGGCCTGTAGATATGGAAATAACTGTAATCGAAGTGACTGTAAATTTTCACACGAAAAGAATAAATCTGAGGCTAAGGATATAATTTCATGGATTCCATTGACTTTCAGTGTTATAATTGATAAAAATGGAAAGTTAGACATCAATAATACAAATGATACAACTACTGAAGGATATGTTGAGTACAATCTAATGAATGTTAGTTCAGTTGTTAAGAAAAAAGATGCAAACATTGGGAATATAGTGAGTGCTATCAAAGTCGACAAAATGTATTTATCTCAAAGATCTGCAACTGATGACTATATCAATGACTGGTTTCTGTTCAATCATTACTCAATTAATCCGATTTCTACAGAAGAAGTTGTTTCAAATGATCTCTCGTGGAAATTTCCCTCAATTCTAATCTATGTCCGAAACGATTTGAATGATTTGCATCAAAATCTATTATCAATAAAGAATGCAATAACTGATGATGTTTTTTATGAAGACATATGTTTGGCGACAAAAGCTCGTCGCGGATCCATCTCTTTCGCTCCTCTGGGAAAAGAAGAAATGCCTAAAAAAAGCGATATCGTTGCCATGGATGCAGAGTTCGTGACTCTCAACCAACAAGAAACTGAATTACGAGCTGATGGAACGCGAACTACAATCAGACCTTCGCAAAAATGTGTGGCTCGCATTTCATGTGTTCGCGGCTTTGGACCCATTGAAGGCCAAACATTTATTGATGACTATATCGCAACTCAAGATCAAGTGGCAGATTATATGACAAAGTTTTCTGGTATACAACCCGGAGATCTAGAAGTAGGCGTTTCCTCAAAGCATTTAACGACACTTAAATCAACTTATCTTAAATTGAGATTTTTGATCGATAATGGAGTCATTTTTGTTGGTCACGGACTACGAAACGACTTTCGAGTCATAAACTTAGTCGTACCTCAAGAACAAGTGATCGATACTGTGCTTCTCTTTCAGTCTCCAAATATAAAAAGAATGGTGTCACTCAAATTCCTCGCCTGGCATTTCCTCGGCATTAATATTCAATCAGAAACTCACGACTCAGTTGAAGACGCGAAGACAGCGCTACAGCTCTACAGAAAATATTTGGAACTTAAAGCTCTCGATTGTATCGAAGAAGCGATTGAAGAGTTGTATGAAGTGGGCCGCAATTCGTGCTGGAGAGTGCCCGGCAGTGATCACGACGATTAACCACAAACTTATTTATTTTAATACTTTTCTAAAAAGCTATAATTTATTTTATTTACATAACATAGTATTTATTTTGCTAATAATCAACTTTTAAAAGATTGTGTATTACAAAAGATTTCCGTAAATTAAATTCAGACCATTTCATATTTCAAATCAATTAAAATTCTACATTTCGGGCATTATTTTATCACTTTTTTTCTTTTCAACTTTGATTTGAAGATGAATTCAATTATAAGTTAGAATATGGCTCAAAAATAGGTGAAAGTCTCATATTTTTGTTTGATTTGTCAATTGGTGTGAATTGAATAAACTGTTTGATTGATATTTTTGATAATGGCTTCAATATTATCCAAACCTATTTTGACGTTATTTTTTCGATTCGAAAGAAATTTTTCGATTACGAAAAGATTAAATTGTGATAATTGTGGCTTCAATTGTTCGATAGGAATCCATTGACAATCTGCAATTTCATGTTCGCATCTCTTAATTTGGAGCTCAGAATTGGTTTGACTCTCATTTGAGTCCTTCAATGGTTTCAAATGACAAACAATATAGAGATCACTGCAATCAAAGGCAAACTTATGGAAGTGACGAAAGGCTATAACTGATTGAAACTGACACGAAATACCAGTTTCTTCTCTCACTTCTCTGACAGCAGTTTCGCCTAAATCTTCTCCCTGTAGAGCATAACCGCCCGGAAATTTCCACATCTGTTTCGCAATGAAATGCCTCTCTTTCACAACTAGAACCCTATCGTTATCATCAATGACGACACCACCGACTCCTATATTAGTGAAGGCATAGCTCGGAATGTTTTTGGGTTCTGTTTCACTCAACCACTTATTCATAACCACATAATCAATCTTCGAGTGATGAAAAACGTAACCAAACTTTCAAACATTTCGTTAAACGATAAAATAATAAATTTAGCGCTAATTTGCTCTCAATTGAGAACTTATTTTAATATTCAATAAATTAATACTTTAACTAATGATGGAATAAATTGAGTGTATTGTAAATCGATTTGAAACCACGAAACCCGATATTTATTATGAGACCATTCCTTAAGTGAGTCTAAAATATAATTTTGTTATAAAAAAATTATTAATTATTTAAATAAAAGCAATGAATGGATGCCTTCGAGCGACGATTCAAATTCTTGAAATGAAATTTGATTCCAATTAAAGTGATGATTGAGTTTTATATGAAATCCTTTATATCGATCTAATTCTCCGCTGAATATCATTCTCGATATAATCGATGTATTTATTGACAATTTTTTGCTTCTAATTAACAATAAATCAAATAATGAAAGCATTAAATGACTTAATGATGAGATTTATTGCGAAATGCGTTACGAAATAATTTTTTTTATCAATATCTAAATCAATAAGTATTGGCTTTATTATTGCATTTGAATTACAAGTTGACACAGTTCTCAACCAATGGGGGCACAGATTTCACACTTTTCTAATTTTGAGTAACTTTTTCTGACGAAGTTTTTTTCAAGGCTCCAATTTTTAGATATAAAAAATCAGAACAAACCATATCTTGTCTCGAATGACAAGAAAATAAATTATTCGTTATATAAACTCTGCTATCATTCAATTTGATTAAAAGCAAACAAATTCGTCTAAATTTTAAGGAGAGATCAAAAACTCATAGGTTTTCTCAATTTTTTTTATATTTTCCTTTTATTTTATTGTCTGAACCCAACTATGATTCCAACACTTTTTAGGAACGATATTATATGTGTTGTGCCTGTGATTTCAGATTTAATTGTTTTGAGCTTAATTTGAAAGCTATTATCGTTTAGTATAGATTTTGTGGTCAATTTGATCATACATTTTATAATATATGCAAAGAAAGTACACACATTCAAACACACGTTCAAATTTTGTCAGAATATATTTAGGAAAACTTTCAAATTTTTGAACCTATGGTTCAAATGTTTTTTCAATATTATTAAGTATTAATATAATGATAAATTAGATTTAATATCTTAAGGTGAGAGCCAAAAGTGGAATTTAACAATTTTTAGAAAATAATTATTTTTGTGCCATTTATTTAGTAATCAAAATCCTTTATATTCTCACAATTCTTAATAAGATTTGAAAATTATTATTTTTGACACATACACGAAATAACATTTAAATAATTTGATGTCGACCTCCGACTCCGAATTCATTTGACAACTTTTAACTGCCGGCTTAGCTTTAATTGTAATTTTGGTTCGACTGCTCATAAAAAAAATGTACGACTTTGACTCCACTTTTTTTAAATTATCGGTCATTTTATTTAATAAATCATTTGTTTTTATTGTACATAATATTTACAGCAATAATGTTATTAATGAATCTCAATTCGATATATCTTTTAGAATAAGAATTTGAAGAAATATTGCAAATGTTTTTGCCTTAAATTCCTATAATATCATTATAAAAGAGATATCAATATAAATATTGAGCACAAGTTATGAGTTGATTAACGATGAAATAAAATTATAGTTTGAAAGTTAGTCGTAATCGTTTTGAGACACAGAACTCAAAAACTAATGAATTAAATGTTCGTTCATTAGAAATAACATAAATTTTGGAATCACTAGTTTTCGTTTGCATCATTTGCATCATTTGCATCACTTTACATTTTATAAGTGATGACAATCGCAATTGCATTGTCTTCTAGTTATGTTATTTCTTTGTCCTATTGTTGCCAACGAGCAAGTAGAGTTTCGTCCGGACTTCTATTCAATTATTTAAATATTTTTAAAATTACTTAGTTAGAGTTCAAAAATTAAAATTTGAAAAGTTGCTAAAAAACAGAGAAATATATTATACCTCTGACTGACCAGAAAGTAAATGCCATACTATTTGTGATGAAAGTCCTGAACCACTATATCATAAAAGTTTAGCTAAATGTTAATATTTTTCAGTTATAAATTGAAATATAAATAAAAAAACATTCTTTATTCTATAAGCTTATAATAAACAGTCCAAAAATGATTGACTGACTCGTGAACTTAAATTGAAATCGAGAGCTTTTCACTTAATTTTTGTAATTTCAAGAAATACTAGTTTATCATTTGAGAAAAATTTTTGGCTCTCGGGCGAAGTAATGTCGCGAATTTAAATCTCTTTGGAAAAAGTTTGTCCAACACTACTATAAAGACCAAAAGAGTCAAAAGTTAATGAATTGATACAATTGTAACCTCTGTTTCTTATTTTGACTCCAATTTTCTTCCATAGTTTGCGTTAATTTAGATTTCATTTGATTGATTGGTATCTGAGAACCAATTGATGGCAAACTTGATGTCTGTGTCTCAGAGTTTGGCATCCGTACAACATTTGACTTGTATTGTAATTGTTGAACTATTCTTTCCAACGAAACCATTTTGTTTTGCAAAGCCGTCAACTTGTGATCAGTTGCGTCCAAACGATTCAATGTCTCATTCAATAGGTTTTCATGACTTGATTCTAATGTTAAAAACTAATATTTATATATTTTTTAATTCAAGCATTAAATAAAGTGTTGTATTTGTATTTAATTTAACTCAAAACTTACTTTTGAGGCATAACTATAAAAATTGAATAGTTTTCTGATTATATATTTATAGAAATTGCCCAAAATTGCGGACAAAATATAATTTAAAAATGAAATATAACTTATTATAACTATTTTTAATAAAAACATTTTCTAAATTTTGATCTAATTTTGATCTAAATAATAATTAACACAAAAATTGTATAATAATTATTAAAAGCATTTTTTCATTTCATTAAAATTAATGGAACGATTGAAAACTAAAGTTCAGTTCAAATAAGGCACACATTTTATTGTAAACTAATTTTTATTGTGTTTCAACAAATACAACTTTTCTATTAAGGCATCCATTAATTACGTGTCATCAAAATCGCCTTCTCGTGACTCTTCCCTCAAACTTATTGATAGTAAAACTTTTAATGTCCTGTTACTGTAACCAATGTGTACTGTACTTTGACTGTAACATTAAATAACAAATATCACAAATATATCACAATAATTATTACGAATTTAGAATTAGTTTAGAACTCAATGCACCTAAACTTTTCAATACGACATTTGCGCGCAACTGTGCGATAGCGACAAATTTGATCAAATTTTGATCCCTTTTAATTTAAAAGTTTAAATATTGACCAAATTCCAATATATTATAGATTTGAAAATTTTTGGCTCAAACTTGACCCAAATTCGGCCCTTTTATCAACCTTTTGATTACTAATGAATGATTAGGTCCAATGCCTCTCATATAAAATGTATATAATAGAAGTATTATCGAAGTATTGTACAACTTGTTTAAAGCCATAAATACTGGTAATAAAGAACTGCAAATGCTGTCAAATAGTTCTTTAATACAAGTTCATATTCTTCTCTCATGTTCTTATCTGGAAAAGTGTTCAACAACTAATGAAACTGTGCATTTCATACTTTAAAGATGAGCTCAAAATAGAAATCCATTCGCAATATATTGTTATTGAATGTAAGCTTACGTCTAATGAAAAAATTTAACGGTTTAACAAATTATAAAATAATAAAAACTGCGCTAACTTTAAGACTTTAAAAAAATTAGGTATCAGATAATACTGAAAAATCGATAGCAAATGAGGCTTCAAAATAGAGTCAAATAATTTGTGAATATCTTATATTAAATATCAATTTTCCTGTACTTTATTTATAGATAGAAAGCATACTTATAGGTGTAATTCACTAATTACGTTACGTTGTTAGTGGTAGAGAGAGGTTAAGAGCCCAGAGTAACGAAGTCTCATAGAATCAAAAGAAAAGCGTAGCACAAGGGTAGGGGTCACTTAAACTGAAGTCTTAACTTAACTTAATTAATGAATGATTCCTTGTTTAAGTATTGGCGGAAGTTTTGTTACTAAATTCTGTTGTTTGATTTTATTGAAAAACAGGTTTATATTTGGAAAAAAATGAATCTAAAATATTATTTGCAGCATTAACATCAACAACATTAGCAGCCATGAGAGAATTATTGAGTATTATTTCCTTATCAAGTATTCAATAATTTCAAAATACATCCAATTTTATAATTTTGTTTAACTTAAGAACTTATCGAGAAATGAGTGAACAAATAATTAATTGTAAAACTCCCGGAAAAGTTATTCTTCACGGAGAACACGCTGTAGTTTATGGAAAGGTTGAGTAAAATTGATTCTTAATTATTATTTGATTCGAATTAAGATTTTTAAAAATATTAATCAGAATGCGATCGCTTTAAGTGTGGATTTGAAAACTAACGTTCAAATAAGACTTAATAAAGAGGGAAATGATGTGAAACTATTACTAAATAATTTCGATGCGTCAACTTTTTGGACGATCAATAGTTTGTCGGCAATTAAGTTGATAGAAGAAGAGCAAAAGTTAAACAAAGTTTTGGATTTCAGCGACCAATTGATTGAAAAGTTGCCCAAATGCGAGACATCCGATTCTTTAACCATAGATGTGATCAATTCCTTCAATGCATTTCTGCTTTTGTATATTGGGATAAGTGATTCTTATTGCTCTTCAACTAGAATATCAATGGAAGTGACAGTTTCCACATCATTGCCATGCGGTGCAGGTCTCGGATCTTCATCTTCATATATAGTTTCATTAACTGCTGCGCTATTACGCGCTTATAATTTGAGTCCTGAACCAAAATTGATAAGCGAGTGGTCCTTTCAAATCGATAAACTATTTCACGGACGCCCCTCTGGTATCGATAACTCTATTTGCACTTTTGGTGGAGCGCTTCTGTTCAGAAATGGCAAAATTGAGGAACAAATACAAAATGTTGAACCATTGCCTGTTATTTTAGTGAACACTAAAGTCGCCCGAAATACTAAAGCTTTGGTAGAAAAGGTGCGACAGAGGTACCAAAAATTTCCGACAATTATTGATAACATAATGTCAGCAATCGATCAAATTTCATTGAATGCCTGGCAATTAGTCAAAAAATGCTCGGATTTTGAGTCATTCGCTGTTAGTATAACTAAATTTATTTATAATTTGCACAAATACTTACAATTTTAAAAACTATATTTAAAACTAATTCAATATTAATTTAGACTCTGTTCGAAATGAATCACCATTTGCTCAACAGTTTAGGTGCCGGACATTCAGCTATTGATAAGATAGTTGAATGCGCGAAAAAGTATGGCCTTTCAGCAAAGCTAACCGGTGCGGGCGGCGGAGGGACTGTTATTATCTTTAATAATATAAAAAGTATTTGAATTTAATTGAAAAATTTTTCTCATCCATATCAATGACATAACTTTATTTACAGACAAACAAATAATCGATAGTTTATATAACGATTTAAATGATTATGGATTTCAATATTGGAGCGTGGAGTTAGGATGTAGTGGTGTATCACTCGAGTGAGGACTCGCCCTCAACAATTTCCTTCGTCGAAATCACATGTAATTGTGATTTAGGCGTTTGGCTCACCAATTGGTCGATCGCTCGATAATTTCCGGGATCTGTCATAAATACCTGCCATAGAATTTAATTAAAAAAAACTTTATATATGTTTTATAAATATTAATAATTGATTATCAAATTAATCAATAGTAGAAATAATTTATTTCAAATAAACTTGTGATAAAACTTCAAATAAATAGATGAATACCATTTCCAAAAGTCCATTT
>JAQIWZ010000675.1:0-16775 GCA_034697245.1 Malaconothrus monodactylus | reverse complement strand
CTCACTCACTCACTCACTCACTCATTCACTCACTAACTCATTAAAGAATAAACTTTGCGAAAGAAATGAATGCTGTCAATGAATTTTCTGTCAAAATTAAAACTTAATCTCATCAAAAGGGGTACATTTTTGAGATCAATACCAGTTTTTATAATTAAAATGTCAATTGAATTTCTTGTTTCCTAATTTATGAAGAACGGAAATTATTTTTCTTAGAGCTGGTTGTTATGAAAATAGTTGCGTACAAGTTGTATATGGTATTAGAGTCGACAATATAGATGGGGCTCACTCTTAGATACTCCACGAACAAAAAATGTTTAAGAATCACTTTTGAACTTTTATTCAACTGGATCGCAGCCACGAATTAGTTGGGGTTAAATTTATTAAAATTTTGAACAGATTGTGCGATAAATGTGCGTTCAGTCAAAGTAATAATTCGCAATTCAAAGTATTTGGATAGCGATCATAATCATAATCGTATTGTTTCTGACCGGAAATAGTGGTTCGCAATTCATTGTAAGCATTTGTATGAATAAGTCAAATACATTTGCGGTCATTTGTATATTTGTTACAATCGATCGAAAGGGTCAACAATAGTAAACTTTATGGCACAGTAGACAATGATTTAAAAGTCCTGTACAAATATATACATATTGGAGAATGAGTTCCCGTTATGTATTCATAGACTTTGCTCTTTTCATGGCTTCTTTAATCCATGGGAAAGCTCTCCTTCTATGCTATGATATTCTCTGCCTTTTTCATAAGCAATGACCGGAAATGATCGCATTTTCTAGATTTGAATTTTACATTACATCTTAAAGGATAAGTTGTGAAAATTCAATAAATAGAAGACTTAAAATCTTTAGTTTCAATCAGAAAGTTATTCACTATAAATGTAGTGAATGGTTTTGAATCAAAGTCAATACCGTGAAAGCAATGCTTTTGATGATATGAAGGATACTATAATATATCTAAAAGTCAATGGCGCAGCAAAACTAATGTTGGGCTACGGATCAGACTCGTATTTGCTTTTGTTCAATGCAATTGTCACAAAATATTTGAAACATAATATTGATATCATGTCTCCTCATTTGTCTAACTCGTAAACCTCATTAAGCCAATGAAAGGTTCGGTCAAATAAGTTATAAGTGATAAATGCTTACGTTTTTCACTTGAATCAACGATTAAAAAAAATGTCACAACCTAATATAATTTGTAGAACGTTTCGATCGCCTGTACAGCAGATCTTTTTTCAGCTAAGAATTGAAGACTATTGACCTCTACTCTGATGAAATGGTCTTCAATCCTTATTTGAAAAAAGATCGGCTGCCCAGGCGATCGAAACGTCCTACAAATTATATTACGTTGTGATATATTTTTAATCGTTGATTCAAGTGAAAAACGTAATCATTCATCGCGAATCCAAACGAAAAAACTTTAACTAATTTGAAGTTATAAGTGAATTGTAGACTCAACTCAACACTCCTAATAAGTATAAAAGATTATTCAATTGAAAGGCTAATGGAATGCGTACACACTATATTTAAGAATTAAATAAAGTTAGTTTTCTAATCAATCAAAGAAGATATGGTAAAAGTGTTGTTACTCTGATTACACACCAGTATTCATTTTAAATAAAAGTGTGATGATTTATAATTTAATGATATCTTAGAATTGCACAGAAAAATGTTCTCAATATCATTTGTGATTCAAATATCTTAATCTAAGTTTCGTGAGTTTTCAACAGTTTGCAAATTCCAGATTCATTGTTACTTTATTTTCATCAACTCATATATGTTTACCGCTTGAAAGTTCGCTTTCATCTATTATGAATGCATACAATGTTTTCACTTTATAATGAATTGACGAAAATTTTAAAACTTATGGTTTTTCTTCATTTCCAATAAAAGAAGTTATTTTATGTTTGTTGTTTGAGTTAAATATTTTGTCTTTGTTCAAATTTGAATGAAGAGAAACTAAAGATGATCCAAAACAATAATACTTAAACCTCTAAATTAAAGCTCAACTAATTGAAAATGAATAGAGAAAAGGCTCTGTACTTGTAAAAAGTCTAAAATCAATCATTCAAAATGGGATTTAATCCTTTTTTAGCAATTCTTAGTGCGAACTAAACAGCTATTAAACGCAAAATGCTTGAAAGAATCGCCGAAAGATTATAAATCAGAAATAAAGTTTAATTTTGTATTTCTTAATTGGTTTTCAATTGCAATTCGTTTATTTGAGTTAATTCTCCTGCAATGCAATAAAAAATTAGATTTGATTGAAGCAATATATCAGTTCTAATGTTCTGCCAGACATTGGTGTGAACAAAGGGGGTTATATTTGTTACACTATATTCCAATATGTATAATATTAATGTTGGCTATATTCTTGCCGGTTGAACCCCTGAACCTTATTGAAAGACCTCCAGCAGAGTTACTGGCCATCAGACTCCCCGTTCACAATCCCAGACAGACACGCCTCACAGCAAGAAAGTTTTGCATTTTCTGCAGTGTATTGTGAGCCAAAAAAAGCCAATATTATCCAGACATGGTTTTCAGTTCAGTAGTGCACCGAATAATCCCTGAACGCGCACATTACCGAATTCCGATTCCTCTATATATACTGTATGTATATAAATATGTGTATATTTTTTGCGAACCTCTTTCCGACCCCCTGCCATGATATTTGACACTTATGCCTCTTGTAGAGCCACATGTAAGCAGTAAAACATCATAAGTTTAAGATTTTGAACTTTGTGTTTTGTGCCCCAAAAGAAAAATAAAAAAGAAATGCGAAACTTTACACGTTTGCACATTAAGGCCTAATGTGCAATACATTATTATTTGAATGCATCAAAGAATGCCTCAAAACTACTTTATACTAAGTTTGTAAATTCTTCGCTTATAATATGATGTCATGGTTGCCAACCATTTGATTTATGGGAAGGGATCAAACCCGAGACCATTGCTAATAAAGGTGACACTGCGTAAGTCAAAAGCAAAATTCCTACTATTTTTGATTCTTTTATTCAAAATTACTCTTTTTTCTTATTAATTGTAAAATAGTTTCAATGGTCTGTTGGTCCGAACTTTTGCTTTGATAGCTTTTGTATTGTATGATTAATCCGATGTGATGCTCAGTTTAACTAAAGTTACACTAAGTGTATGGTTTGCCGCGATAAGAGCTTTGCTACCCTTCACAAACAAACCAATCATTACTGCTTACTCTTCTCATGATAGATGAAAAGCATCCTCTCTTTTCTGTTCTTGTTTTGTTGATACTCTACTCAAATTAATAGAAAAACTAAATACATCTATACATCACTTTAATTAATTCAATCAGTTTGAAAATTTGATTTTGTTATCAATTATATTACAGTTTATTTTTAATTCATTTTATCATTTATTAAGTAATAATTTAACTTCAATTAATTTTTTTTAATTACAATTTTTATAATCACATTTCTAAAGGAGATACGATTAAAATTAAATGAAATAAGAATATTAAAAGAAGTTCATGAATATGTAACACAAGAGTAAATTTACAGTTATTTATATAAAGATAAGTTTCAAATTAATCATTTTAAATAATTCACTCCTTTTCTATAAAATTGATAAAGAATTTTGACTCTTTAAAAATGAAAGTGTTATTGAAAATATTTGGAAAAAAATCTAAAAATCACAATGGAATTTATGAATTAGATTTATGTCATTTTGAAATATTGTCTGTTTAGGTGAATATAAGTTTAGTGAAAGTTCTTGAAATAATTAAGATTAGGCAACTATGCCTTAAAGCCATAAGAGGTTATAATAAGTTATGAAACACTTTATGCTCGAAGTGGTTATAAGTAGTGGAATTTTTTGTATTTTTTTCAAAACTCATTTCCGTTGATCACTTTAAATAAAAAATGTAGAAGCCTTGGGTCATCACGTTCATGGCTACATAGGGTCATTATGACCGTCTCGCAATTGCATGAGAGTAATAATAAACCTCCAAAAGTGATTATGGGTCCTAAAAGCT
Organism: Malaconothrus monodactylus; assembly: GCA_034697245.1. Classification (NCBI taxonomy): domain Eukaryota; kingdom Metazoa; phylum Arthropoda; class Arachnida; order Sarcoptiformes; family Malaconothridae; genus Malaconothrus; species Malaconothrus monodactylus. The sequence goes on along the minus strand of JAQIWZ010000675.1, from coordinate 12,752 downwards.
ATAACTAAAGGAAACAGATATTATACCTTTGCCGACTTTCCTTCTTTTCTTTCTATCTTTAAGGCTAAAGGTTATAGCTATGAAAATCTAGAAAAGTACTACTTTTCCATATCATAACTTAAGTCATATTCATGTTTACAGAATTGCCAGAATTGCCAAGCAATTTATGAAAACATCAAATAAGCAATAAATGGGTTGCAATCATATATTTTTCGTTATTATCTATTTTGTTATTGTTATTAATTTATGAAAGTCATGAAAATTAATTTCAAAATTCATTTTTGAATTAAGAAATTCTGTCTGAATGACAAACTGGTAAATAGTATTCAATTTCAAAATTATTGCTTTCAAATCCATGAAAAGATATTAAATATGATAACATTGAACTGTTGGGAATATTTAATATTTCTGAAGTTTCATAAAAGTCAAAAGCAATTGTTGTCCTTAGAAGTAGAGGCAAATGTTTATTATATGCTTATATTAAATTAGATTTCATATCGATATCATGTTCTATACAATTGTTTCAATAATGATTTTCAAAAGTTGTTGAATGATGTTTCAAATTTTTGCAACACAACCAAATTATGATAAAATTGTAATAATTTGTTGATCATTTCACTTATTTATTGTGATTAAGGTTTTGATGTCGAAATTGTGTCAATTATTAATTCTTTAAATACTCATTTCCTTGTGATAATTATATACAAAAATTTTAAGTATGAATATTTACAACTTATAATGAGATATTTAGACTGAATCTAAACAATAAAACTCATTTATAAGTTATCATATATTGAAGTTATAAAAATACTACATATATTAAGTATTCTATGAGAAGTGTCATTAATTATGTTGTTCATTGTTGAGGATGCACCTAATAATATGGTCAACTCCGCAAACCATAAAGATATGATAACACGAAATGACTCTTTCTGTAATTAGCCTGAGAACAAAAATTTTAGAATCCATTTATGACATTTTTTTGTCTTATTCTCTATAATCAAATTGTGAGTCAACAATCCTATAATAATTTACAAAATTCAAAGTACAATAAAGCGCATATACTGTATATATATATATATGTACTTATGCTATGAGAAAAATACGCGTTTCTCAATTAATTCCTATCTTCAACCGAAACAGCATTTTATGCGCAAAATATGTTGAGCCGGTTTGGTTTTCGGGACCTTCACTTCAATTTTATTATTTTCCACCCCGACTGCATTCACGCACGCAAATAACAGGTACTCGCTATAGTAATCGTTTTTATCCTTACAACCATCAACTTTAGAAAAAGGTTAAAGAATTTGGCCTTAAGGAGTAACAGGTCACTGATCTTTATGAAGGTGTGGGAGTAGAAAATAATAAATAGAAATATTAACTGAACGGGAAATATATTTATGTTTAATAAAATTAACTTTAGTATTATTCCTAAATTCATGCTCAAGTCAATTGATTTCGTGAATGTTTTTTCTTATTGAACAGGAATGAATCAAACTTCAAATCTAGTGTATTCTTAATTCACACAAACAAATACAATGTATTGAACCATAATTTGAATTTGAATTTGAATTTGAATTTGAATTACTTTTCAAACACACTTCAAAATTTTCAATTAAAGTGTAGGCAAGCAATTAAGATAATAAGTTTATTATATCTTACAATAATTTATTGACAATATTTACCTTTAATTTTATTTATATTTGAAGATGTATTCACTTATGCAGTATATAATAAATAAAAGTTTGTTTTGCCAAAACATATAACTCAAGTTTTATATCTGTTCTTTGCACAAAAATGAGGTTTGGCTACAGCTCATTACTTCAGCATTTTCATCTCTCTTCCTGTCATCTTTGTCCACTTCCTCTGATGGCAGTGTTCGAATGAATGAGAAGAGTGTCAGTATATTTGGGAGATTTTTTGTGGTCATTTGGAATGATGAATATCGGTAGTACTCTTTTGACAACTCGGAAATCGAGTGAATTTTCTTATGAATCAGATTTACAATACAATAGTTGAAAAATAGGTATTATAACTAATATTTACTTCATTATTGAAAATGAACCAAAAATATCTCTATCATCATCTACTTTGTTATTATCAAACTTGTTATTGTTTTCATGATTATTATTATTATGTTTCTCATGAACAAAGATTTTTCAATTATTTTTCTTCCATTAATAGAGTGAGAAAAAGTCCAGTTCATAGAAAAGTTCAATTGTAAGTCAACTTTAGTTACGCTTATTTTTAAAGAGGATTACATTTCAGATGTTTTTCATAGATATTTGTTGTATTTTTTCTGTTGTTAAATCCGCATTTTAAGTCTCTTCACTAATAGCAAATAGAGCTTTATTTAAACTATTGTATACAAATTCGAGCAAAGGCTTATTATATTTCGCTTAAGGCAATGATAATCTTATTTTTTCTGTCAATATTCCGAATCTTGTTATCGGCACTATTGATATGTCTTAGATTTGAAAAGATAAAGGTTGCAATGAATTATTTGAGTTAATTTAGTGTTAGCTCAGAGCCAAATCATGAACGTATAAATATATTGAGAAATGAGTGTAATAACATTTTAGGTAAATTATTTTTTGCTGTTTTATAGCCCACACACACACACACATACAGACAGACACAACATAGACAAACAGCCATTTACTAAATTATAAGTTTTCACTTATTTTGCTCTTTCCGACAAACTCGAGAAAATGAATAGTGAGTACAAATATAGTGAAATATATTTAAAATTACCTATAATTAAATTTATTGCCATTACTCCAATGTAATAAAGTGTAAAAAAACAAATTCTCTTCGCTTGATCTGACTCTTAAGCCAAAATGATTTACTAATAGACATTAACAATTACTAATATTAATGTAAGTTTTGGGCGATTTTCACCTTATTTTTTTTTGCACGTAATGCTTCGAGCATTATGTTGAGTGTCTCTCTCGTGCCTTTTGGGCATCTATGATAGTGATGAACGCAAATTGTCTGTTACTAACTGCAAATTGTTTCGCGAAAATATAATATGAATTTTAGTCTAAAGCAAATTATTTAGGAAAATAAATTAATGGACATTTTTTACTTCTGTCAACGCAAAGCTCATTTGAATTTATCCCATTATAGTTAAGGAAAATTATTGGCTTTGTTATCGCAATGATCAGTTTGTCAAAGGAAGTCACTCATGTTGTGCTCTCTTATGATGTTGTGATGCTTTCTTTGTTCCGAAGAAACCTAATTATAAACATAGATCACGTATTCACATAATAATTAAGTTTGGCCTTAGGCTCAAAATTATTTATGCCGTTCAGGCGTATCACGAAAATTAGTTGAGGTGGACATTACTCATAAGGGATGTTATTTAACGAGTTATCTAAAAGAGAATTCGATTTCCATCGCAACTTTTGCCTTCAAATTAAAATACTTTATATTCAATCTCTGAATCTTTTTGCGGTGGCTGTGTTTCAGAGTCCAATTAATTTATCCAACAATGTTTTCGATCTTTTTATACTGAGTTGTCAGTGGATTTGAGAGAAATCAAACTCAGATTTTTGTTTTTACCACAAAAATTATGGACAAAAACAAATGTCAAATACAAACAGAAACATTTGACATAAGAATAGTAGACCAGCAAAATTGATGTTGGGGTCAGCAAACAGATCGCTAACTAATATCAAAAAACAAGTGCACATAAAACTTATAAAAGTAATTCTTATTCTATGATTAACTTTCTTACTCATGAAAATTCTCTCTCTCTCTCTCCCTCTCTCTCCTTCTATCTCCTTCTCTCTCTCTCCCTCTCCTTCATGAAGCCTTAGGGCAAATGTGATGCAGCAAATAGTGTATTGTATGCCTTAAAGGAGATGTCGAGCTCGAGTGAGTTAGTTAAACGTAGAGTCCACATGACCTTTTTGAACCTGTAACCTTTTCTCCTCAAAAACCAGTGTCGATGAAATACAAAAATCTAGACTTATTTGCATTCAGTTTTTTCCTAATGCTTATACTCTTTGATAGAGTCTATTATCATTCTATCAACTGTTTAATAGCAAATGTTTACATTCCATTTACTCAAATAGACGTCTAATAATTATTTTAATTAGTATTGTTAGAGCGAGTGCGGAATATTTATTGTATGACTTAAATAAATCTATTGTGTAAACCTACTGATGAACTGCCCTAAAGCCAAAGCCAATGTGTCGTTTTGTGCAGACAATAATTAATTTCCCATTTCCGTCAAGTAAGCGGACTGTGACTTTGTTGTCGATTTAGCAATGCTTTTCTCGACTTCAGGTTCAAAATAGCATCCAAGTCACTATTTATTTTAATGGTGGAAATGTACTTTAAGTTATATATTCTAACATTTTAATTAATCATCAATTTGAATAAGTATGAGGTCAACTAAAAATTGTCATTTAACTCAACACTTTTCATATATTTTAAGTTCAAAACTTCAACTCAATGCAAATATTTTAATAAATTGATCAATTTCCAAAACAAGACTTTGAGCTCAACTCTTCATTGCATCGATAATGAAATGCAAGAAAAATCATTTTTTTATCAAATTTGATTTTTTAGAAGCTTCACAAAAATAATAAAATTTCAATAGAAAAAGAAAAATAATGAAAGCGATAAAAACTGTATTAACCGATTATTTTGTCTCTATTAATGAAAATCATTTTTCGTTCAAAACCGATGCAATGAATTTATTTGAAACTATTTGCCATTTTTGCAAAGAAAAAAAATTTAAACTATTTTCAGATAAGAGTTTAAAAATAATTTTTTATTAAGTGTTTTTTCGTTATCGTTTAAGTTAAAATAATTATCGTATATTTTCTTCTCTACACTATTCGCTGTGATTGAGCCAAATAGTGACATTCATAATCTTCATAATTCCCAGTTATGATCGAAAACACGAAACCTCGAATTTAAGACATGCACAAACTTAAAGTCACAGTCGGCTGATCATGAGTTTCCCTTTTTTACTTCTTCTAAGTCTTTATTTTTAAAACATGTGTAGAAAGAGATTCCGGGCTTTCTTTCTCCCATGTCAAGAGCCAACTGCTGGTCAAGGGATCAACATTTAGTTGAGTTAACAAAATGAAATTTTACTCAGTATTATATTTATGACAAACAGCTTTTTCAGTAAAGCATAAACTAAATTATAGTTTAAATATCAGTCGATGACTTTTGTATTTGTCACGAACTCACGAAAGCTCATATTTTTTTACGAAAATCAAATCAAATCAAATAAAAAATGTTTTATAATCTGAAACTTTGTTTAGATAATTGATATTAGAGTTTATAATAGACTAACTTTACAACTGTTATCACATTTTGTTGTTTAACAAATAGACCTGTCATTGAGTGTAGTGACCACTAGATAATAATAAACACAATGGTCCCCATGAGCTCTCCCTACTGTGTTCTCAAACCCTTTTGCAGAGTAAACCACAATCTACTGCTAAGTATCACAACCACAGCAAATACAGCTAATTGATGCACTTTACCGATGAGGAGAACGATCAGTGCAAGCCATGAACAAATTGAAAAGGGCTCATATCTCTAAACACTCTCAATAAGTGCCATTCGGTCCTACTTTATATATCTAAATGAAAGACTGTTTGTTAGGCTTTAGGTTTGTGGTGATGTAAACTTTTAAATATTCAATATTTCAATGCACACAATATTTTCCTCGCACATCACATCTGCCACATTATGAACATTATAAGCGTTATAAGCATTATAAGCATTATAAGCGTCATCAAATTAGATGAGGAAATCTGCTCAATGCATCTTAACCTAATACAGTTTTGATGCGCTGAACACATCTCTCTCTCTCTCTCTCTCTCTCTCTCTCTCTCTCAATTTCTATTATTCATTCAAATACGAATTCATTTTGCAAATCGTGAGTTTCAACAGAGCACACACACAGTGTTGTGGTGTTGGACTACGACTTCGACTTGAAAGTATTGCACTGACTGATGTGTAAATGTATATTTGGTCCTAAATCGTGCGGTTATGTGGTTAGCCTCCCCTTTATGTATGCATGCATTGCAGGCTATTTTGATTAATATTTTGTACGTCGGGGAGTCCCTTATTCATAATAGGGGTTCCACTATATGGGGAAAACACTGAAAGAGAATGAGAGAAAGAAGGCATATATTATATATATTTGAGGTTTGGAGAGAGTGATAATGTCTGTGAGTCAGTTATGCACAAGTATTGCTCTCACTAACAAGAGAACCCAAACCGCCGCCAACACATCACACAATCAAATATTATTATGTCTTTTAAATTATTTTTATTAAAAGTTGAGCAAAAATTTCTAGAACTTGAATAAAAAAAATTGTTCTTTACTTCAATTGTTTAATTTATATTTAGTATGTATTTTTGGATTTTTGAAAATTTGTTTGTTGTTAAATTTAATGAAATCATGTTTATAAAAGAGTAAAAATTCAATTATTGCATATGAATAAGAGGAAAACTTAGAGACCACAAAAAAGTTAAATAAAAATAGCGCTTTTGAAACTTTTGAATGAGGAATAAGTGGTGCGCTCTGAGCTATAAGCTGTTAGTTGGCATCAACCATAATCATCATCAATGGTTCAGTATTCGTCTCCCCTCATGCCAGCATTGTTCTGACGTGTGCAGTATTTGAGGCGGTGTTCATGCGTTGCGTTGGTTCGCACAATATCGCAATTGGATTGAGAGTTAGCGTCGAAAGCGCTCAAAGTCATGCCCTGATTGCCTCGAGGCCACGACCGCTTGCGACTGGCATTATAACTGCTAATATGCTTCTTGAACTTTAAATGACATATTCTGTATTCTCTCTCAACCCCTCTATCGAAAAAGATTGCAACACAAGCCTGAGTGCGATATAAATATAGTTTCCATGACGACCATCAGTGTCATAGTTCATCTCGAGAGTGTTTTTCGCAATGCCGACCATTCGCTGTGTGTCTGCCCTTAGATCGCACCTCCTATCCCAAAGATCAGGGCGTCTCTCTTCACGCGTCGCCTCTATCTCCAAAGCAATGTATTGCCATTCATTCACACTGACCGTAATATTGTTGGCAGTAAAACGTTAAGAGACAGTTCAAAATATCACTACTTTTTTGCACGTTGTTCTTCATATAATTTTTTTGTTACTCAACTAAACTTTTGGCACTTGCGCGTCATATCATACTGTCATTTCATCTGACCATTCATTGCGATCATTGACAACAAAAGAAAGCGTGTGTTTGCTTAAAGTGAGAGTGTCTCAAACTTATGACCAAATTGTGACCAATGTGTTAAAAGCTGGCAATGATCACAAGCTAACAATGCGAAGAATTTTAGTACTTATATTCACTGCGCATTCTTCAGTTACGGGACTTTTTAACAAAGTTTGTTGGTATGCCTCCAACTTTGCAACAACAACATCAACAACAAGTTAGTGGGAGCAAGTGAGCAGACCTAAAGTAACTTAACCTTGGGATCATCATTTAGCAGAGGGGAGTTGACTATACCAGTCCTTACAACCAGAGAACTACCACTTCTCATCATACACTACAGCTAGTGGTGTTGAGAACATTCTCTCTCTTCAATGCACCAATTTTTCTCTTTTTAGTAATATTTTTTAAATAATTTAAATCAGTTTTCAATATTTTAATTCAATTATATTAATGAAAATTTATTTAGTATTAAATCAAACTCAATGAACATAAATATAATAATAATAATTAAAATTTGAAAATGTTGAAAAATAGTTGAAGCCCTTATAATATTGTGAATGTTGTTTCATTCTTCTTCGTCACTCTTTGTTACAAAGTCATCATCATCTCAATCACCACCAGAATCGGCATATAAGTCATCATCACATTCACATTTACCATTCAGTTGTTTAATATTATTATGGCATTAGTAGCCGTGTCCTCATGGCGTGGAGAACCACATTCTGGCGGTACAGTAGATAGTGAATTACACAGCAATTCGACAGCAAATGGTCCACCAGCTCAGCCGCCAACACCTTCAGGAGCTGACAAGAATGCTCAACATATTGAATGTGTAGTGTGTGGTGATAAGAGCAGTGGCAAACATTACGGCCAATTCACTTGTGAAGGTTGCAAATCATTTTTCAAGAGAAGTGTTCGCCGCAATTTGACCTACACGTGTCGCGGCAATAGGAACTGTCCCATTGATCAGCATCATAGAAATCAATGCCAATTTTGCCGATTAAAAAAGTGCCTAAAAATGGGAATGCGCAGAGAAGGTAAATTATGCACAGGTCAGACTTAATACATCTAATATACCAAACAAGACATCACTTTATAAACACCATTATCTGCATGAGTTTCGACATTCAATTCAATCGTAATTTATTTTAAAATTATTCTAACTTTTTCAATTTATTGATTTGTCGAAACAATTAAGAATATCTCAAATATTTGAATGTATTAAAGTCTGGAATGAATATTTAATATATAAATTTAAAACTATATTTGATTGCATGCTCTTCTCATGCCTTATAATTTATATTATCTTAACTTATATTTATTCACTTTAAGAGTTTGCTCAATTGGAATTTCAAAGTTTTATGAAAGCATTCCTATAATAGAACCCAATTTTATGAGTAAAAAGATTAATCAATCGTCTTATACACCTATTTTGATGGCTGCTCTTATACAGTAATACTATTTACACTCGATTAGCCCATTAGTAACTTTAGGCTTGACTGCAATGTTTATAACAAAATCTCACTGTTAAGAGAATTTAGTAGAGCTTATACTGTAGTAAGAGATAAGTTAATATCGCTTATATTGAATCCAAGGTCCTTTTGATGTGCTATCACTTCAAACAACCAAACTTTACTACGAGTTAGTATAAACAGACGCGTACAAAATACACTCGTTGCGAATGTCTTGTTGGTTGTCGTATTGGGTCTCTTAACTTTGTTTATCATGAGGTTCCCATCTCTTTGATTTTCTTTTTTTGGGCTGATGCGACTGCGCTTTTTAGTTACTTTTTCTTTCTCTTGCATTTACTTTTTTTTTCTCTTTCTATAAAATGCGTTTATAAAATACATTTTTTGGAGAAAACGACTTCTCGCGCATGGTTTCAAAAATAGCTTTTGTAAAACTAATAGTATTGAACAACAATATAACTACAGTTTCTCTGTTTGATAAGGCGTTTGTGGGGCTTTTTCTCTTATATAACAGTGGTTTTGATGCATGTCATACTTCTTTTGAAGTAAAAAAAGAGGGTTTATTAGATATAACAAAGTCTCTTTCTATGTTCATCAAATTCCTTCTCTAATCTCACTTCTGTTGACAATCGAATACTTTGTTTTCAAACCGTCTCAAATGATTCAAATAAGTGGTAAATTTGTGCGAAGATATTATTGAACAATTAGGTTCAAAGTAATGGAGCATTTTATTCCTTCATATAAAAGGTTTAATGTCTTGTTTCTGTGAAGACTGACCAATAATAGAGAATTTGCAGTTGAGAAGTCTCTTAATAGAGTTTCCTTTCATACTATCATACTTTCTATACACTGATAAAGTGACCGCATCTTAATGTCATAATATAAAGAAATCCTAATGTCTTGATGTGTGCCGTAATGCCACTGCCACCCAATTTCCGCGATGATAATAATAGGAGCTCAATAAATAAAAATAACCGTAAATATTGGTTCTCTTCTTTAGCTGTACAACGCGGTCGTGTTCCTCCAACTCATGGACATGCACTGCCCGGACAAATGGGCGCTGCGCTAACTAATGGTGAAACACTTAATGGACACTCATATTTATCAAGTTTTATATCACTTCTTCTTCGAGCTGAACCATATCCACCTTCACGTTATTCACAATGTATGCAACCAAATAATATAATGGGTATCGACAATATGTGTGAACTCGCGGCCAGATTACTGTTTAGTGCTGTCGAATGGGCCAGAAATATACCATTCTTTCCTGATCTTCAAGTAACTGATCAAGTGGCACTTCTTAGACTAGTTTGGAGTGAACTTTTTGTGTTAAATGCATCGCAGTGTTCTATGCCATTACATGTCGCACCATTGCTGGCCGCGGCCGGATTACATGCTAGGTATATATCAACTCATTTCTTCTATTTATCTTTTCAAACAAATTATTCAAGTTTTATCATTAAATACCTGTTCCTACTATTATATATCTAGTAATGAGTTGGAGTTTGCTTTTAATTATCAACTATTAATTATTTTAATATTTTTTATTTGTTAGTCTTTGATTTCATAATTTTGAACTTGAAATAAGTTTAAATTCATTTAAACTAAATGATAATTCAGTTGATATTTAAGATGACTTTTACCTAAAAGAAGATTATCTAACGAGTAAAACTAATGAATATAATTTTTTGGCATTTAGTCCGATGGCCGCTGACCGAGTTGTGGCCTTCATGGATCATATTCGCATTTTTCAGGAACAAGTGGAGAAGTTGAAAGCCTTGCACGTCGATGCAGCTGAATATAGCTGTCTCAAGGCCATTGTGCTCTTCACTACAGGTAAATTCAATATTCTTTATGTTCACTAACTTATTTCAATGCATATATTGTGCGCTTACTTCATTCAAACCTTAATAAATAAATTGTTTAAATTTTATTTTATTTAAATGAGTTTGTCTCTTTTGGGAAATTTTTCAAAATTATTCAATTTTATTTCAAATGAAGCATAAATTACAAGCACTACTTTTAGAGTACAATAATTAGAATAAGATATTATCGCTTTATATTTTCTCTATTCACAAAAAAGTCTTTGATATTCACCTTATTTTAATATTATTTATGATGCGTTTAATCTAGAATTCAGATTGAGAATGAATATAGAAGAAACTTATAACAAATATAGTCAATAACAAAATCATTCAAATTATTATTTTGCTATCGATATTACCGGTATTAAAACATTCATCAATTCCATCGTTATTTTATGTAAAACTCAATTATATATTCAATATGGTTACGAAAGTGTATAAGTATTAATATATCGATTCTGAGAATTATTCGTCTTTGCATTTCCTCATATATTTGTATTGTTGTATTGTGTCATTAAGTTTTAAAAATTTTTAATCTTTTTATTTTTTTTCTCAAAACTGAATCTAAAATTTTCGCATTTTTCAAACCGATTCAAAACTTAATCATCACTATTCTAAGCATTCTATTTGTAAGTTTCTTGTTAGTTATCTCTCGAGTAAATCAATAGTTTTTTTGCTTATTTTTTATTTTTCTGACAACATTTAACGCATATAAGATGACAACAAAACCAAAGCAAAAGTGTGGTTAACCAAAAACTAAAAAAAAATTAGAGTCAGTCTAAAGATCTCTTTTTTGCAAAAAAATTTCCCACGTTTTGGGGAATGTGAGGAGAGCAAGTAATTCGATGTGCGATGAGGTTAAAACCTATTTTAAGAAAGTAATCATTCATTACTTGTACTCGACTAGACTCGGTGAGCACAAAAATGAGACTGAGTGAGCAAAACGATCCAATTTATGTTTCGATTGAAATAGTGTTCATAAAGAATTAGACCTTAAGCTTCATTATCTGCTTTTTGGTCTATGCATTCTCTCTCTCTCTCTCTCTCTCTCTTAATGTTCTTCCAGAGTATGTCGTAAAATAATTTTTATATACCATAACAGCACTACTAATGTGAAACATAGTCTGTTATCGTTTACTGTGCTTTACTCTAAAATAAAATATAGTCGAGTATACACTCATTTCTAATACCATTTAATTCATTGTCTCTACTCTTCTATGCTATGCTGAATATCATATATGATACTCAGTAAATGCTTTAAAAAGATTACATTCTTGTAAAGTTTGTGAATCACATTTTTAAAACATTAAAAAATCATAATTTTCACAAAAAAAAATCATTTTGACTAATTATAAATGTTTTTAGTGTTTTTTAAATAGAAAATATTTATTTACGGTATTTCAGTCATGCTTTTCTTTTGCATTACAGTGTAATAAATGCTGACACGAACATAGATTGCAATTGTCGACGACAGATATTGAAACTAATTAATAATTATTGTTTTTCTGCTTGTAATTGAGCGCACGTATGACTGAAATTATCAAAATTTCTTTGTTTCATAGAAAAATTATGAGTTTAAAAATATGAAACAAAGAAATTTTGATAATTTCAATCATACATGCGCTCAATTACAAGCAGAAAAACAATAATTATTAATTAGTTTCAATATCTGTTGTCGACAATTGCAATCTATCAATTTTTAAACTTATAGTTTTTCTAATGATACAAACATTTATGAAAATATTTATTTTGAATACAAATGACTGATTTTCAATGGTTTAAGTATTATTTGGTAAAAATTAAAGCTTTTACCGACTTCTCGAGCAAAAAAAGCAAACAAAGCAAAAAAAGTGAATCCGATTTGAAGCAATAGAATCAGAAAAGTTAGAAAGAAATCTGTTTCTCTCCTACGTGTATGTATTGAAAAATGAATTTATTTATACACTTATATACATAGATATATTTCTTTATTGAGACGTGATCTAAGCATTCATTGCCTTCAACAAAAAAAAACTTGAATTTGTTATGAAGAGCTCGCTTTTACTACAAGTAGTGCCACTTTGGCCTCATGTCTGACCTTGAAGTGCTTTGGGCCACAAAACACCCCAATGCGTGCTTTGATTTATAACAAACAAGAAAATGTTAGCACAACTTATATTACTTTACCGTCTTCTTAGCTCTAAAGAGAAAGTTGTATTAGT
>JAQIWZ010000674.1:0-16797 GCA_034697245.1 Malaconothrus monodactylus | reverse complement strand
ATAAAAGTATGACTAATGGACTAAAAAGTTTCATTAAATGTTGTTCAATTATTCAAAACTGTGAGAAACACTTTTTTGAGATAAGAAATAAGTATCTTTTTTATTTCATTCGCTACTTGCTCATTAATTATTTCTTCACTTTGTGAGTTCGTTAAAAGTTCATCAATTGTTTCAAATTCATGATAATTTTATAATTTTCAAGTTTTTACTATGCGTTAAAAGACTGATGGGTTAGAACTGAAGGTATTTATATTTATTACAAATTAAAAACTATATTCCTTTTAAAATAGTTTAGTTCCAAATATTAATATATATATTCTCATATTTAAACTTGATTTCAGTTTAGGTTTCATTTTTAATAAAATGAAGTCTAAACTAATTAAATGCAATCGTAAAAGGGTTGAGAGTTTTGCAATAATAGAAGTCAATAATTCTTCATTCTATCATTGAAGAATATCGTAATAATGAATTTCATTTATGGTAAAAGCCAATTAATCAACAAAGAAAAAAAGGCAATTAGTGTGTTGTAACCTCTTCTCATTGAAGAACTCATATAAATATTCATAATATGATCTCTTCAAAGTTTTGAAATGCATGCGATTGCATGACTCAAGTCATTGAAGTTATCCCTAAATTCAAAGTTAATCAATAGCAGTGTGTATAATGTATTTTAGTTTCTCATAATTAGTTTCAAATTTTCTGAATAATGGATCTATTAATCTATTTGTAGGTAACTTAAGAAAATTTTATATATAAGAATCAATGCTTAAAAAAAGTTTTTCTTATAAACGTTGGCTAATTATTATTATTCATGAAAATGATAGTTTGAAAAAAACTCATTTTTCAACTTAATATAACCATCGATTTTTCAAAAAATTATATTTTAAACATATAGCAAGTAATAAATCATAAACTCATAGATCATTTCTGACTTCTCTCAATGCCTGCAATTCATAGCTATATTCAAAGCCACAATATGTCACAATTCACACTTGAGTAATAAAAAGTAAAAGAAAAAGGTATAGCATTTACACTATATTTCTATATGAACGAAATGTGTGTTTCTAAACTAATTGTTATATTTCCTTTAGTATTATTTGTGAGATCTTCTTTTGTTCCTTGAGTTATGATTCAAATTTGTTTGAGGCTATTCATAAGTTGCTCATTTCCGTCAAGAGGCAGTGACCAAATAATGATAGCTTTCAACATAATATTTCTATGTTAATACTATCAACTACTATGCAATAGTTGCAGCATTACTATTGTTGTGTTAACTTATATCACATTCGGTTCCTATTTCTTGTATATGCCTTCTGTTAAATTCATTATAATTACAGCAGTTTTGCGCATATGACAACTATTTCTTTAACTGATATTTTAAATATTAATTTAAATTTTGAATCGAAGCTCATTCTCTAAAGACATTATAAGACGTTTTTTTTTAAGAAATTCTCTTTCCTAAGAAAATATTATTCATATAAAAAATTTATTTAAAAAATCTTTTCATTGTGTTTGAATTTTATCGGATAAGGAAAAGATTCAGCGATTCATTTTTAATGCATTTTCTATTTCAATAATAATCTTAAATCCACGACATAACAATAAAGATATACTTTAAAATATATCATTAGATAATTGATGTTTCTTTACTCATACTTTACTCATTCTTTACTGCTATGTGTGAAGTAAAAAAGTGCCCCAATTATTCAATTTATGTATAAATCATAGCTCACATTCATCATCATTAAGGTTAGAAAGTTTTACTTTCAATTTTTTTTGAGCCCACAATACAATAGGTAGGAATTTTAGGGACAGATTAATGCCATAAAAGAAAATTTTTATTTATCTTATGATTCAAACTCACGAATAAATTTATATGAAAAGTGCTTGCGATTGATTAGATCGATATTCTTATCTCAAATCTGAAACAGTTTTCTTTATTTTGAAGGATTTTCTTTATTAACAATTTTTTAATTAACAGATTTAATGAATTCATAACAAGTAGAATTGTTTAAGGCATTCATTTTCAAAGTCCATCCATTGAATACTTAACTCAATTTTTAGAATATAGGAAATTAATTATTGAGAAGAAGATAAACTATTTTTGTAAATCGAAAATATAAAGTCATGATAATTAATCATTTGTGTCGGACCTTCAATTTTATTACAATAGATCACATTTCGCTAATTCATGTTTCCATATAAAAGAAGGTGTGACTTCTCATAAATAAAGGTAGAAACTCAAAAAAATACTTCATTTACAAGTATAATAAGTTTACTGAATTCAAGTAACACAGGAAGAGGCACTTTTCGCCTTAATAAAACAACAACAAATGAATTCTATTAGAAACTTATGAGTTTTCTAGTGTTCAAGTTTGAAATGTTTTAATACTAAAACATTATTATTATTATTAAAGTTTTGCTGTCATTCACTTATGAATATTAGTTCGTTTATGTATTTGTTTCAACTCTTTCTATTTAAGGTATGAATAAGTTATTATTTTTAATGAAAAAATTTGTTTTCCGCTATCTTTGCAAACAATAATTTGAATGATGAAAAAAAATGTCGGTTTTTTATTAATATTTCTAAAACTAATGATTACTTAATTTGTAACTAACATTAATTAGATGCATAATTTCATGGTTTTTAAAAATATAAATAATTCTTTTCAATATCGAATGTCGAGAACCCAATTCGGAAAAGAGTGCAAACAAATCATTCAAAGGCTTAATCCTTGAGTTATTATCATAAAAACTATCGCTCTCCTACTTATTGAATTCCTTGGACTTAATTATGAACAGTTAATTTTATCCGTTATTGGGTTCTTACAGAAATTGAATTAAATTTTCATTTCCTTATAATTCATTGGGTTTAGTGAGACTGCAAACTATATGCAAACTATATTGATATTGATATTGATATAGTATATATTGTTTGATGTTTGAAAATTATAGTTATTATTTGAATCAATACTTAATATAATGAACAAAGTATTCAGTTTTATGGTCTTTCTTATAGAAGTTTTCTCCCAACTTATTCGTTTAAAACTAGAATAATAACTAAAAGACTTTTATTGCTTGCGCAATAAGTCTTACTTATTGTAATAAATAAGAATAAGAGTCGTTTTTATTTCGCTTTCAAACCCATTCAAATGAGTTAATATTATTTCAAATTCAAACTTGTTATTTAATTTCAGTGAAAGTAAGTCTTGAAATTTTGAGCTATTCTTTTCTTAATTCATTGAAAGCAATTAAATGTTGACTATAATTTTTTTAACCAATGACTTTTTTTCTTTAAAACTTCAATTATTTTTTATGGAACTATTGTTCAATTGAATTAAGAATCTCTGAGAACAATGTGTGTGTGTGAAATATATTTATTTCTTTCATATCAAATATTTCAGTATTTGTTATTTTCTTTATTTTCTTTATTTTTCAGGCCATCAAAAGCTAGGATTGAAATTGAGTTTGACTGAGAATGTTATTTAAGCAATTATTTCGGACCAAACGCGGAAACCACAGACTTTAATTATATTAAATTCTGGACGGCATTCGACCGAATTCAAGGTGTCATCAAGTTATTGAGTCAGTTATGGGTATTCCAAATAATGATGAGTCAACTCAGTCTTCAAATATGGAAACAGTGATTAATAGATGTGTTAATTCATGTGTCAGTGAAAGTCGACAAACTCCTAACCAAACTGTTGATACTTCAACTAATGATGATTCCCAAAGAAATAATGGTAAACATAATTTTGATAATTTTGTTCAACAATCTTTTTTTTTGTTTGAAAATTCAAAAAACTTTTTCAAACATTTTTTATTTCAAAACTTTTTCAAACGTTATTTCAAAACCTTTTTAAACATTCCTTATTTCAAAACTTTTGAGTTAAGAAATTATTCAAATATCGCATGATTTGAAGTAATAATGATTCCTATGAAATTGTTTACAACATCAATGATTAAGCATTTTGTATATATTTATATTAATTAATTATTAATGCAAATGTTGACTAATCTCTAAATAAGGCTAAATATTTTATCCTTTGGAAAGTTTATAGTTATTTTTATGCCTAATTAATTCGTGTGGGCTTTTAATTACTCTTTTGTTTAGTGTTAACAACGGAATAAAAAAGGCTTGAGTATAGAATAATTAAGTGATTCATCTTAATCTAGATATAAATCAAATCTTTAACAGTTGATTTTGATTTATCGACTCATATAATCAATTTATAATTTCAAATTAAGACCGGATGCAATTCAAGTTTTGTTGCCAATACCCAAGTTTTTGAGGGCAAGTTTAATGAGAATTCACTGTTCATTATTTTATAAGAATTTCATTAACGATGAGAAACATAATATTCAATGTATATATAAGAATATTAGAAAATTTATTCAAAAATGTTTATTTTTTGGCAATAGAATCATCAGATTCTCATTCACGAAGTCGGAGGCATTTAACAACTGTACACAATACAAATGCATTGAATGATCAAACAATAGTTCATTTGCAAATGAGGGATACTTTAAGTGCATCTGACGTGAGACGGACTATACGAGGTCTTTGGCAATTCGATTGCGCCTCATTTTTTGCCTGCTTTTTCTGTTGCATAAATATGTATACCATTAGCAGATTCTCAGTCTTGACTTATTTCTTTAAAGGTAAGGCTGTATTTCTTTTCTTTTATTGAACTTTCGAGAAAATTATGGCCTTTACGCAAATTTGTTACATGAATTTAAACTAAATATTAAGGTTAAGAAAGTTTTATTTTTGTTTCAACTCCAAGTCTCAATGAATTTCTTTGTTTTATTCTCTTTTCAAATGAGAGAAAGAGTTAATATAAATGGAAATGTAATCTTAGGTCATCTTTTTAACCCTGTCTTTAGTTTGCTCAACATTGAAAAATAATATATTAAGTCATATTTCTTTAATAATAGACACAAAAAATACTTTTTAATACTTCAATAAAATCCTATTGTATTTATTTATGAACTAAATATTTACCACTTTTATAATATTGAGTTATTATTGTTATTGAGTCACTCGAGCTTTAACAATATTGACAGATTTAGTTCTATTTGAATAGAAAATTATGTACAATAGCCTTTGATTTCACTTAAGTTTTTTTGTTCTCAATATTAAATTTTGTAACTTTTACTGATTGTAAAAGTGATTTCATATATTTCTTAATGACTAATGCATTATTATTATTATTAAAGGAAACTTATGCAAAAAAAAGTAAATAAAAAAGTTTGAATAAAAATAACCAAATTATATAACCAATTACAATAACATAAAATTGGTTTAAATTGAAGTTTGAAAATATAAAACAAATTACTGTACATTCCTTAATACTTAAAGCCATTCAAACCTATTTGACGATAACTTTCTACTAATCAAGAGGTTAATGAAGCCTAAACTCACTCTTCAGTTATTTAGACTATAACTTGTAATGTCATGGCTTGTAGTTAAAGATGTTTCTGTTTCTTAGCTTAAATTAGTTTTTAAACATGTAATAAACGAAACCACAAACGAAAACATAGTATTCAATACATAGTATTCAATACACGCATTAATAGAATTAAAAAACATAAATCAAATAATTTGATATCATAACAGGTCCTTTTCTGCTACAATTTCTAATATTAAGCATTGGATTTGGTTTACCATTTCTTCTTCTAATGATGTCATTGGGACAGTATTTAGGCTCTGGATTCTATGACATGTGGTTTATAAGCCCTGCTTTCAAAGGTATTGTTTTTCATTTTAAAATGTTGACAACTTTTCAAAACAATTTTTTAACCCTAGGAATCGGAGGTGCGTTTCTCATAACATATATTAGTTATGGTCTGTATAGCAGTGTTCCGATCGCTTGGCTGTTCGTTTATTTTCGCGATGCATTTATTGCAACCAGTGATTCTGCATATAAGTGGTCCTATTGTAACACTAGAATTGCTACAAACAGTTGAGTCCTTTACAGTTTATACTTCATTTACTTTTCAGTGATTATGCATTCTTTGCTTTCGCTATGATTTTATTCAAATTCAAATAATGCCTTAAATTGAGATCACAATTGACTCAAAAAATAGAATAAACTTTGGGTTCTTTTCTTAAATATTTTTTATGCACATCAACTTTTTATGCAAATATAGCCGGGTTTTTATCACACCTGCACTTTTTATCGTGTATTTGTTTGATCACGAATTTATCCTTTAAGTTGTATATTGTTTACTGCACTGCAAACTATAGGATATCACAGAAAGTATGATCAGAACCATTTTTATGAGCCTTTTTTATTTATCAATCATTAGTTGCACGAAAATAATATTTCCTGAAACTACTAGAACAAGTCTAGGCGTTATTCATTTGGTACTAGAGTTCGATTCAAATTGTGCTTCAAGTTGTGCTTCACAACTCATTAAACAGAATAAAAAACTCCATAAAAACGTTTAGATTTAATCAGAATATTTTCAAATTCACTGATATTTTTTGCGATTAAATAGGAGTTTATTTTTTCTTGAGTTAAGTTATGCTATTGTTTGATCTGAAAAAAATCTCTTTAATTAAGTTCTTCGAACTTTTTAGAAAACTTATGAACTGAAACTGAAAGTTTGCCAATTTTTCAATAATAACCATTGCTATTTAACTTATATTTAGAGTAATTTTAGATTAAAAAATAGTTAAACAAGAGTAGAAAAAAAACAAGATATTAGCCCTTAGACTGTGATGAATGTGGGTTTAAAGCGAAACAGGATATAAATAAGCAATTTTTCAGTTATTAAAATAGCAGATGTTTTGCAGCGAAATTAAAAATGTACAGTAAATCACGACTAAAGTATATATATTCATAGTACTGTATAATAATTACGAGGGTTTCATTCTTTAGCTCGCACTTTCGCTGAAAGCATCCATTATTTTTTAAATTAACTATAAATTCAATGTTATTTCTAGAGAACTGAAAATAACAATTACTTGGAAACAAAAAATTGTTTACATTCAAATTTATATCGATTTATAAATATAAAAATAAATGCATTAGCTTTTAATGATGTGTTTATTGTTATGCACTTTTTCAATGAGTAAAAACATTTTTGAAAGTTTATCAAAACTAAACTTGATAATAAAGTTTTACATTCAAATCTATTCCCAAAGAATACAAGTGTCTGCAGGTGTTATTGACTCCCATATAAGGTACCTTAGTATGACTTTTCCTTAACAATGACTGATGAGTAGTTCTTAAATCCTTAAAGAATGATTATATTTTTGTATCCGGTTTTCCTTTCCCAATATATCCATTTTTGAATAATTTTATTTCAGAGGCTTTGAAATTTAATTTTGTGGGAATTGAATTAGAGCTTAAATGATGTGATCTTCCGAACAATTAAGCTATGCGTTAGATTAACTGTATTATAGATGTTATCTCTAATGTTAATAAATTTACTGTAATATTCTTGAAGTTATACCTTTATTAGGATTTTCACTTTGTTTCATTTTCTTAACATTCAATTAATAGGCTTGTAATCATAAAAAACACAATTGAGCATAAGAGTATTACTTTTTTATGAAACTGACTGATTATCATTTCAATAGTTCATAAGTTTTTGTAAATTATGTTTTTTAACAGTAAGCGATAAAGTCTAGTCTTATGCAATTCAATGTTTAATTGTAGAGTTGACGCAATTTAGAGAATTATTACAAATTTATCTATAGTTTTACCACTAAATATTGTATTGAGTGAAAGCAAAGAATTCTCAAACTCACTGTCAAAATAACAGAATTGAGTAATAATTTAGCGAAACTTAATTTATAATTCATTTATTTAATTTTGAAGACTGTTTACAATCATTAAATTCATCGACTTATGAATATCTGGGTTGGTCCGTATCTTCTTATTTCCAGTAAGTTATCACATATTCAATAAATATAAAGTGAGACACTCATCAAAATTAACTCATTTCTCTATCATTCCAGTGGAAGAGTATTGGATCGAAGTCAAAGACATCAAAGTAAAGAAGTGAAAATTGAATTATCGTTTCACTTATGCATTATTTGGACTATAATTTGCATAACACTCGCAAAAGGTCTTCACGCGAGTGGAAAACTATTATTTGTGACTGCAGTCGTCCCAATAGTACTCTATTGTTTGGTAGTATTACGATTTGTAGAGCAATGGGGCGATGGTGTCAATGATATATTTCAATCCACTGGACAGCCTTTCCTTTTAGACTCAATGGTTAGTATCAAAATTGAATTAAAATCTTTTTTCAACTAACTCTTTGATTAATTTGTTTAACTTTCTAGTCGTGGTTATTGGCCGCCAGAGAAACATTCATAATATTTGTTGCCTTCAGTGCAATCGCTCTAAACATTCAAAGTCACGACAAATCGAGTCATAACATAATGAAACAAATTCTAGTGCTATTCTTTTTGGTCACAACTATACTAATACTTTCGTCTTGTTTTTTCGCATCATGTATGAAAACTTTGAAGTCTAAAGGATTAACTTATTTCCCATCATCCTATGAAGAAGTTTCGTCCATTAATTTTCTACGAGATTCTGGTCTCAGTTCATCATCTGACAGCAAAATCATCTCTGCATCGAATCTGTTTTTAGGCGAAAATTTAGTGACATATTCAGAAGTAACATCTCATTTAAGCCATTATCAAGTTATGAGATTCGCGACAGAAGTATTTCCGGCAGCACTTTCTATAGAAGGATCAAGAAATATAGGCTCGATTTGGGCCGTTCTCTTCTATTTGTCGGCTATTATATTCTCTTTGGGTCATTTAATAGTCGTTTGGGGAAGTGTTACCGATGCTATCGTTGCAATAATGCCTACTTTTTTCAAATTATGGCGACCTCTTCTCACATTCATAACTTGTGTTTTTGCATTCCTTATGGCTCTTTCCATGTCCTCAACTGTAAGTTCACGAAATCTAAGTTAAAATTGAACTCATATTGTGGTTGTAAAAAAAATTTTTAAATTTCTGTCAAAATTGTTAAGTTTTCTAGCCTTTAAGTTAGTTTCAGTAACAAATTCAGGTTATTGCCAAAAACATTTCTCAAAGAGTTTGACATTCAGAAAATTGAAACAAATCACTTCTCAGGATATACTCGAGTTGTAAACTGTTATACATTGTTGTGAATAATTTAAATTAATTTTTTATCTGATAAATTGAATTTCTTGTGAATATTTCAAACACAATAAGAGCATTAACTTAATTCACAAACTTAAGATCCAATTCACACAAATTATTATAAATTATTATAAATTGATAGGTTGGTATATTCGTAATATATTTTTTGGACTTTTGCATTGGATCTCTTTGGTGGTTAGCGCTCCTCTACTTATTACTACAAATATCTGTTTTGATAATAAGAGGTAATCATAGATCTAATCATATTCTTTAGATTATGAAACATCATTATTCTTCATATTCTCTATTTGAGATTCTATATTACGATTTTTGTAATAATAAGTTTATTAAAAACTTTAATTTAAAAACTAATGCAATGATATACTTAATGGTTGAACAGGTCGTCCGTGTGGTACTGAAAATCTAGTCACAATGCTCGCTAAAGACGAGAATACAAGGAGTTGGCTTTTGCCTATTCTCACATTTCAATGGAATCTAATTATGCCAATCGCTACTATGGTCTGCATTTTCTCATAATTTAATGCCTAAACATATGCTTTAACTTCATTTACTTTAATTTCCAACAGATCCTATCGATAGCATTCACGCGTTCGTATAACGCAAATGGTTTGACGTGGACTCAAGTCGTGACTTTCTATAGCTTTTGGCCCGAATGGACCAAATGTTTGTCAACAATATTCCAAATCACTCCACTATTTCTAGTATTCATTATCGGTGCGATTCAACTAATTATTTATTTATATCCCAACCCATCGTCTGGACTTTTACACGAAAGAATTCAAGTAATTAAATAACAAAATATATTTCAAAATTTCATTTCAATAAATTACTTATTTAAATGTAGGCTTTATTTTGTCCGACAATCACAACAATCACTTCAGATCAAAGTTCGTCAGGTGCAGTTAATATCAGTTATATAGCTGATGATCCGCCGCCTAAATACGAACCACCGCCTTCTTATAGCACCGCAACTGCTCGACAATTAGTGACTCAAATAAGAGGTCGAATAGCTTCGAGTGGTTCTATTCGTCTTAATTTTCTCAATCGTTCTAATAATACAAACACTAATAGTGAATCAGTTTCTAATTCAAACTTTAATGACTTGAAATTTAGTGAATTGAAAGCAGAAGAAATCACTACAAGAACTTAATTCTTATTTTCAAATCTCAACTATAGATCAAGTGATCATTTGTTTTATGGATTATTTTTCATGCATTCAATGACTCGTCCAATAGTTGGACACAGTTTTCATCATTTCTTTCGAAGTGATTAAAAAAAGAAAAGAAAGAAAACACATGAATACAAACTTTGAATTCATTTAATATTTTTATTTCAAACCTTTTATTAGTTTTAGCAATGAATTTATCACTTATTCTATTATTGATGTCTTGAATCACTGAATTTTTTTTAATTATGAATAATTAGTTTGTATTTAGTGCCAAATTTATAAATTTGAATGTAAATATCATTTTCTTAATAATAAAATTCAAATTTGAGTTCTATTAATATTAATATTTTGATCAAATTTCAATGAATAGAAAGTTTATTTTCTAGTTTCTATTCTAATCATTGAAGCTTTAATTTTATCTCTTCTTCAATTTGAAGAATAAGTTAAGTAAATATAATAATAAACTTTAGAATATATCTAATTCTTGTCTGAATTCTTTGAAAATTAGATTTCGTATTCAGTTTTAGTTTAAATATTTGAATATTTGAACCATTTATATTAATTTGTTAGAGAGTAAGCTTCAAAACATAATTTAAAGTTTTACACAGATATTCATCAAAATTTCAAATTTATTTAATGAAAAATTTAAAAGAGTATTCATAAAACTTTGTATAAAAACACTTGAACTGAAATCAAATAATGAAGTTTTAAATTTCATAATAAAAAATTAAAAAAATAAAAAAAGTATTTAGTATCCAATTCTGGAGCAAGATTTTGATCGATGCAAATCGATTTGAGTGCCATATAAAGGAGCGTAACATTTATTTTTATTTTCACTCATATAATCCAAATCGATTTTATTTTTGGAACTTTTATAAAGTGTTGAAGGGATTTCTCTAATCATTGACTTAAATTCATTAATTATAAAATTAGTTCCATTGCCTTTACAACGAGTGCAATAAATGCGAATATATTGAGCGGCAGTTTTCGGAAAATAGATTAATTGCTGTGAATGGCAGTGATAGTCAGTGTAGTCAACAATCGTTTTCCATTGGCCATTTGTTAAGACTTCGATATAATATGAATAACCAGTTTTTTCGCAATTTCCAAAATTAATTTCAATATAATTGAAGAAATGAATGCAATCAAACTTAATTGTGACACTTCCAGGTATTGTAAAAATAATTGACAACTTTTGATCGTAAGAAAGACAATGTAGAGCAGACTTTTCCATCACAAAACTGGATATTGATTTCAAACTATTGATAGGTTTAACACATTTGCGATAATTGTCGTAATTATCACTATTTTCTTGTCTCTTCTCAATGGCGTTTAAGAGATCATCTCTTTCATAAAACCCTTAAAGAAAAAATGAATTAAAAGATGAAAATCACTCAACACATCATTCAGTAGTTTATTGTTTGATTTAATGAGTCATACAATCAGTTGTTGACCTTAATTAATATTGACCTCTAAAAGTGGTATCTAATTTATCATTAAGTAATTACCTGAAGGCCATACATATGCTATTAAATCGTTCCAACAAATTAATGGTAAACGAACTGTTGATATCAGTTTTTCGCAATTTTTTTCATCACAATCTGGATTTATTTTCAAGTATTTGATCACAGCTTTAAAAATATCAATCTCTTCGGCACAAAACTCATCGCTAGAAAATAAGTTTATAATTGTTTTGGCACTAAAGGTGAAGAAAGTATCTTGTTCTAGAAGTTTGAATCCTTTGTGCATTAGGAAAAGTTGACATTTATTTATTAATGACGATATATTGAATAAGTTTGCAGTCGCATATATTACGCAAACATTCTCTTCATTTATGTTGTATTCCAGGTATTGTGTCAAACTATCAACTAATTCGTGCATTTCGTACCGATGACCTGTGAATACAATGCAAAATACTATTTATTATTATTTTTATAGAATATTCTGGTTTATTTTTAGAAACTTATTGTTGTATCATTCAGTTTATGAGTGATATCACCTGAAATTTGTATCATTCGATCAGATACAGAGCTAACTCAAAGTCAATTGAATGAGAGGCAACAATAAAAATTTATTTTTTCGTTGCTTATACAGTATTTACCCGATTTTGGCAACTCATTGGTGCCATAGAAAAGTGTTGCCAAAATCGAGTTTTGCCGAAGCACAACAATGAGAGAAAAATTTCTTAAAAACAAATAACAAATTTTATGAATTATTCGACTACTAAAATATGAAATATTTAATTTGATATCAATTATTACAAAAAAAAAATTTACTTTATTTATTCCTGAAAAATTCAAAATTCAAAATTTGTATTCTGTTTCCGAAAAAACAACTTAAATGTCAATTTTCCAAAATAGAAACATTGATTTTAAACTATAGAAATCATTTTTCAAATTCGGGGTTTTGCAAAAATGTGAGTTGACTAAATCCGAAAACATTATGAAACACTTTAGAAGTAGGAAGAAAACAAAATTGGGAAACTAAAGTTTTCACATAAAAGATAATCGTTATTTTCGTTCTTATACTCAACTGGTATACAAAGAAAGTAATAAAGTTAGTCAATAGAAAATTATGCATTATTTCCAAACATCAGCTTTTGATAAAAGATTTTTTACCTAAATATAGTATTTCGATGATATCATCAATCTTTTTATCGTTGAGATGCAGTTTTCCCGTATACATAAAATACAGCACATCTTTAAATGCTGAGAGTGGTGTCTCTTTCACTGTCACTTCACTGGCAATAGCTTCTCTAAGACCTGATGAGAACATTAAACGAAAGTATTCACAGCGAAGAATTAATATGAATTTATGCGCAAAAATACGTTCACTTTCGACAATAAACACTAAATCACTATCTTTTTCGTTTAGATATAAAGCTGACAACTGATTTAGAAGTGATTGCGAGAGATCTATTGTCTTGTTTTCACTGTTGAACTCCATTGAGATTTTTATTATTCTTATTATGATATGTCCTTTAGAAGAGAGTTATTCTACATTTAATGCTTTTATGTCAGGACTGATTCAAACTGGCTCTTAGAAAGTTATTTACTTCTTCATCACAAGATATGTGTGGCATTGGCTCTGGTTTTGTCCTTTCCTTAGCCAATAGAATAACTTTGAACAACATCTTCGCCTGATATCACCTAATAATTAAAATTATAATTTTGAGACAATTTTTAACAATTTTGAGACAATTTGAATGAAAATTAATTTGAAAAAAAACATAAAATTTGTTATTCAGTGATTTAAGTACATCAAAATTAAATGAAGAACTGCTAAAATATTAAATTTATTAAATTTTAAGAGATTCTCAATCTTAAGCTTTTGGTTGGTTTGAGGTAAACAACTTTTTTTCACTAATTTTTCAAATTGTGTCATAGTGAATACTGGTTTTGTTTTAAATTTTATGCGACTTTGACTTTATTTTAAGCCCTAAACTAATTAATTTTAATTGAATTATTGCTCTTTTAATTGGGTTTCTCTTTAAAAAAGGCTTAACTCATGCGTAAAGTCTGAAAATATGTTTAAATAAATTATTTTTCAAGTTTATAGACATTAAAGTTTGATATAAAATGAAACTGAAAGTTGTCAATACAATGAAAACAAATAATTGGTTTTTTTCATTTCAAGAATATATTGATATTCAGTTAAGTCTAACCTCAATTCATAGAGAGGTTTTTTGCGTTGTTTCAAAAATTACTCAATAAAAAAAAGAAGTGAAAACGCCCTCAAGCTATCAAGACAATATCATAAAAGTATTAATACAAGGACTTTAACAGCATAAACAACTATTATAATAATTATTCAATTCATAAGCCAAGGACTGAGCTAAAGACATATTCTGAAGCATTTTATGCATAAAGACTAAGACTGAAAGAGTCCAAAATTATGCTTAAAAAACTTATTATCACAAGAAACTAATGTTTTAGTTTTGAAAAATCATAAGAATAAGTTAGAGCTGAGCTTTGTTAAGTGACAACAATCAATAAGTTAGAGTTTTGGTTAAGTTTCAAGAAGTTATTTTACAAAACTTATATTTTTAAATTTAAAATTAAAAGCAAATATACTTTTTTTGCATTAAAAGTTTGAAAGTAATCAAAGTTTAGAACTATTTCAACTTTAGTTTATAATTGTTTCAAAATTAGTTTATTTTATAAATAAGTTTTTAAATAATCATTAAAGGCATTTGAAATCTTAAAAACAATTGATTAAATTTGAATCAAAATATAATCAAGTTTGAAAACTTACGAACAATAACAAACAAATGTCATAAAAAATCAAATATAAAAACATCACTTATTTTAGTAACGTTTAGAAAATAATGCGCAAAATCTCAAAACATAAGATATAAGACACTTGTTTATTATATAAGTTATAATCACTTCTTTGAATTTGATTTAATTAAAAAAATGCATTGCATTTGATTTGTTTGAAACGAAATATACGAAAACATTCAATATATATAATAGCGAAACACCAAAAACATGGGAGTCTTTGTTGGGGTTTTTTCTTTGCATTGAGGTTCACAAAAGTTCAAATGCATTAATTTTAGTGAAACACTTATTCTGTGCGAACTAGACTTCAAGTTCTAATAAACTTCGCAAAACTTTTCTGCTTTTATCACTGTTTGAGATTAGATCATAAGTGAAAATGACTGACTTTTGAAAGGTTTCGCACTGCAGTCAAGTGCGAATTCAATTCAAATTCAAAATTGAATAAAATTCTAATTAAAAGTTTTAATGAATATCTTTCTATGAGATAAAATGTTTATAATTAACTTTTTTTCCATAGAATAACACTTCAATGAAGTCCTGTTTCTCAAAACACATGTGATATAAATGTTAGGAAAAGTGAACGAACTCTAAGATATGACACACATAGCAATTGGTTCGTTGTTTTTTATGTCGATTTCATTTTCTATAGTCAATGGAATCAAACTTTTAAACTAAAGATTTTTTCATAAAAACACCAAAAAAAAAGTTCAAAATCATTAAATTTTAATTTTTAAAGGAATTATTTTTATAGGTCTAACAAATTAACATTTGCGTTAATTAAAATTTAATGCATTAAAACTTAAATAAGAAAGAAGTAAAATAACTAAATGAAAACTATTTCCCTGGTCTACAAACTCTTATAATTAGATCAATTTTGAACTGTTCATTAGCAACAACTAAGTAATGATTACTTCAAATCTAACTTTAATTTATGACTCAATAAAAAACTTATTTTTCAAGAATTTTTTTATAACTTTCTTGAGAAAGAGGAAAATATTGAAAATAAGTTTTTAAACTAAACGTCAATCACTGGGAAAAATTCAATTAAAAAAAATCTCAAATATATGTCTAAAAGAGTAATAAAAAGGGATAATAATTACTAAAAGACAATCAAAAAGCGAAAATTTTATTTTTCATTCTTATAAAAAAATTTAAATAAAATGTTTTGCGTAAAGTTAAAGCTCGTATTACAGCAATTAAATAAACATGAAATATAAATTAACACAACTTAATTAAAATAATTAACTAAATAAATAAAATAATAGGTCATTTTTTTCCGAACCATTCAACTATTTCGTTGATAGTATCCAAAGAGGATGGAGAATTTGATGACATAGTTGTTGATGCATAACTTATATCTTCTTCACTTGTAAGAGATTCGCATGTATTTTCACAATTAGAAGAATCAGTCATAGATCTAACCATATTCGCCAAATACTTATCTTCGACCCAATTTTTAGCACTTTATCAAAAATAAATTTTAATTCGCAAACTTTTTGATTAAAATAAAAGATTGGAAAATATTTAGAACTAATTTGTTTTTGAGGAATGAGTCTTTTGATTCGATAGTCAATAAAAGTTTGAAAGTTTACGAAAAAGAGTTAAATATTTATATTTGTTGTTATGTTTTATGATTTGGTAATAAACCGAATGGAGTTTAAAACTATTTCAATGATCATTATTGTCGTCAAACAACTATTTATTCTCAATCGAAAGCGAACTGAAACTGGATTTAGTTATTATATAATTTCGTTTATTGAGGTTAAAAAGTTTTTCATCTCTAGAATACATAGCGAAGTCTATTATCCAGTTTACAAAAAATTTATTAATTCAATAGAAATAAGTTTACGAATTAGTCAATAATTGCGATTAAATTTAAATAAAACACTGAGTCTCGAAGTGCTTCAATTAAAAAAATGTCTGTATTTGTTATCATTGATTTTGAGCCCATTTAAACTACGGATTTATACAATGCCTTATGACTAATGTTGTCCATAGGCTCGGCTCGAGAGACTTTCGGAGCCTTAGTCTCAGGCTCGATGGTTTTTGAGCCTAGGCTCAGACTCAAGGCTCAGCCTATTTCACCTGAAGATTCTGTACACAAAATTTGATTTGAAATGCCAGTAATTGAATATTTGCCATTATTTGTTAAATTGTTACAATTGGATACAAAAATTAAGTTTAATCAT
>JAQIWZ010000673.1:0-16798 GCA_034697245.1 Malaconothrus monodactylus | reverse complement strand
CATCCTTTTCTAACAAAATCACAAAATATAAAGACCTCGCAGAAGAAATAAAAGCAATGTGGCAAATGAACTCAGTTGAAATCATTCCAATAGTCATTTCAGCCAACGGACTCGTCCATCAAAAACAGTTTGAATTCACTAAGAAACTTAATATCTCCAAATTCATAATAAACAAAATCCAAAGATCCGTAATTCTTGAAACTTGTAGAATAGTACGAAAAGTAATGAACATCAATGATTAACATCAAACAACAACCTGTGTTTGCTATATAGCCCACAGGATAGGCAACCACTTTAGAAGTGAGAACAACAACTCGTAAATAATAATAATAAATTTGAAGGAAAATTTTGCAACTTTAAAAAAAGTTTTGAGTCAAACTATTTCATGATTTTCAACAATTTTCAAAAATTTTATTTTAAAATTAAATTAATGATAAATTGATATATTATTTTAAATAAAGAAATTGTTAATAAGTTTTTTTGTATAGTACGTATTAAACTCAAAATTGCATAGAGTTTTGCATAATGTGCTTCATTATCAGATGAAAATTTGTTTATTTATTGAATCTAGAAATTGAATTAAAAATTTCTTTTAAATCCCATTAATATTGTAATTTCAAAAATATTTTATTTATGATTTTTATCTCATGTGATGTCTGTGTAAAATTTTAAATACTTATTTGAAAACTTTCTTGTCTTGACATTTTATCGGAAGGTGCATTTTCTATTTGTTACTTCTTTTTTACAAATTAAAATAAAAATAATTAATGTTTAACAAATTATATAATGTGATGTAATGTAAATTCTAAAAAATATTATGCAATTGTTCAATTTTGTTAAGACGTCAATTTCTTAATACAAATACAAGTTTTGATCAGAAGTCTTATCACTTTAAATACCAAAATAAACACACTATCGCTACCTTTTAACAATAAGTGCTTCCAACTTGTTTACATATTTTAAATTCAATGTAATTTCGATAAATTTAATACTGGTGATAATATTAGATAAATAAAAGTTTGATTTTAAAATGTTTTCAATTCTAAATTTTTCATTAGATTTTTTTTGAATAAAAATTTAATAAACCCTAATTATCAAATTCTAAATCCATATAATAGTAAAATTATGACTGATATTTCTTTATGTAAAAGTGTGAAAAATTTTTATCGCATATTCAATCAATTCGTCAATTTAATGATGCTATTGTTGAAAATTAATCTATCACTTAAATAAGGGTTTATTTTTATCTCAAATATTATCATTTGACATACCAATGATACTCCCAAAACAGTCTAAAAACTGAGCGAAATAACAAAAATCAATTACAGTTTGAAATCAAAATTTGGAAAAAGTTTTGTAAAGCCGTGGAAAAATGAAAAAATTTTTGTTTGGGTCCATTTTTTTTGTTAAATTTCTTATATTTGGCCAAAGCAGTGCCAACTATGAATTTCACAGAAACTCCTACGACTATCAAGAAGGGGCAAAACTTTACGCTTAATTGTGCTGTCAAAATAACTCCTCCAGAGCCACGAAAATAACAGATAAGTTCCCCTGACTTTTTGTATTAACTTAAATTTCGCTTTCCTTCAAAATGTGAATCTATTGCAAAGAAACCAGTTTTTTATCTTTGAAAAAATCAAAGTGACATCTTATAAAAAAAACTGTTTAAGTGCAATTTTTTCAAATTGTCACTGGCGCAATTAATTAAGAATAAATTTACTGTGTATCAATTTAAAAACTCAAAAAGAAATTCCATAGATAATAATTTGAATGTTATCTGATATGTATTAGAATGTTATATCTTTTTTTGGTCAAACAATTGAATTTTGGAATTTATGGATAACGACAGGGCTATTGTTCGTAACATTCCTTTCACTTTGATTTAAGATAAGCATTTATTCTATTAAATTACTTTTTAGTCATCATATACTTTTCCAATAAAACATCCATTAACTCATCGATATTCGATCTATTAACAAGAGTTAATCGGAATTAAATTTTTAATTCAAGTTTAATAAGAAGGAAAAGTGAAAAAATGAAAAAATTTTTATTCGGATTAACTCTTTTATTGAGTTTATTATACTTAGTCAGAGCGGCCAATACTGTTTTCACGGTTAATCCGGCAACAATCAAAAATGGATCCGTATATACTTTAAATTGTTCCTATCAAATCGATCAAACGAATGGAGAAGCTTTTAATTTTCTGGCGATCTCAAAAGCCAAAATGATATTTTATAACCTTACAAACCCTGCTAAAGGTAAGAAATAAAAAAATTTTAAGGCCTTGCTAAATTATTTAAAATTCTTATATATATTTCTCTAGCACCAAATTTGACCGCAGTTGCAAAACGTCGAATTCCTGGCATTACTCTCAAAAATTTACAATTGAGAGGACCTGGTGTTTTGATAATTAATAATGCAAAGAAGGTTGATGCTACTAGATACACTTGCTACTTTTCCTACAAAGTGAATAATGTTGTGCAGAAATCTATCGTAAAAGCTCTACGCGTCAATTTTAGTGGTGCCTTCGTTGAAAAGTCTAATGCTTTAGTCACCAGTTGTCTGTTGTTTCTTTTATATATGCTTCCAAAAAAGTTATTTTGAATCAACTTTTTATTTACATATAAATTTTAAGCTACAATATAAAACAACAATTTAATGAAATTTATCCTTTAATCAGACACAGCATTACAAATGTTTATTTCATTAAATTTTTATACCTAAATTAGGTTTATATTTTTAAATTACGATTAAAATGTTTCAAAATATTGGACAAAAATAAATTTTTTCTGTTTAAAAGTTTTATTAATTAGTTATAATTAAATTTGATAACAAATGTAAATGTACTGCAGTTCAAACGCCTCTTCGATTTATTATTAAAATCTGATTAAGTTATCAAATGAGATAACATTGCGGAAATTTCTTCAAAATAATCTGTCATCAGGACTTAAATAAATTGTGAAAGTAATAAATTTAATGTTTATCAACCATAAAAATAATCATTTAATAAATAATACTTTAATCTAAGTTTCACACAGATATTACTTAACATAGAGATTATTTTCTAACTATTTATAATTTTCTAAGCATTTATTCTTAAACTTAACAAAAATACAATTCATTTAATTATCTTTAATAGAGCTGAGCGACAAAATTATTACAATGGATTTCAATAGAAAAATAATAGGTTTTTCTTTGATAGTTATCATTTTAAGTTTGTTTTACACAACAGAATCAGCAAACATTACAGCCATTTCGATAATAAGTCCAGCAAATTTTACGTTCAATTATACATTTCAACCGAAATTCAAGACTAACACCAGCGGCGAAGCATTTGTATCATTAATTTTTCTAAAAGATAATAAAGAATTTTTCAAACTGTACAATAGCAGCAATGGTAAGAATTATTATTATTATTTTTTTGATGATCTGAATAAATTTAAATTAAAAAATATTAATTTTTTTAAGTTCTATCAATTGTTTTAAACTTCATTTTAACAAAATTTACTTTAGGTCCTATTCTAAGTAATGTCTCTGGTATGAGTCCAGAACATTTGAGTCTTGGTCTTCTGAGAAATAAAAGCCCTAATAGTCAAACAAGTGGTTTATATAATTTCACACTAACTTATGAAAAGAACAAGAAAAATGAAACAATTTTTGATCGCATTCAAATTATTTACCATAATAACAGTGGAAATATATTGAACTTATCATTTGAAATTTCATTTATTTCTCTCCTAATTATTATGTATGGCATTCAATGAAAATCTATTTTTTCCCTAATTTTTTAATTCAATAAAATTTAATTGAAGTAATTGTCTATTTTTTGGTTAATTTTTCATCCATACCGTATGTCTGTCTACGAAATAATTAAAATAAAATTTTTAAAGTTTATTATCCTTTTATTAGTTTATCATTATTTCTAATCTAATTCTTAGATTCAAGATTAAAAACTTCTATAACTTTTTAATTTTTGTAATGATTTATGAATTTTTGGTATCAAATTAAAGAAAATTTAATTGAGATTAAAATGTTAATGAAATTTTCTGTATGTCTTGTTTTTAGGGTTTAGTCTCACAAAAACTAAAAGCTTATAAAAATTCTCTGTAAACTTCCTATAGATAAAAGATTTTTTTTCAAAGTCACCTTTAAGTTATTGCTGCCATATATTACACAATATCCTTTACTGTTTTAGTTTTTTAACAGTAAATAATACAGTATTGAATAACAATAATATTCTAATGAGTTTCAGCAATAATACATTTTTACTCAAAAAATCAAATGATCTAATATTTAAGTAGGTTTTAAAAAGCGAATTAAAAAAAATTCTAATAAAATATTGAGACCTTAGATGTTAAATATCTTTTATCGTAAGCAATAATAATACAGGGTATCTCTTACAGTCGAAGCTCTCAAACACAATGAAAAAAATATTTTTTTTTAGTTTTTATCATTGAACCAAATAAATTTTGCACCAAAACTTCTATAAACTTAAAGATTGTTTTTTGATACCATTTATTTGAATGCAAGAAAGAATAATTTTTTTTAAAAAGAAAATTTTATTTGATTCCTAAATAGACTTTTCAGTCACTCTTAAGCTTTATCGAATAAAAATCAATGAGAAATTATTCACATTGTCTTAGAGTTACAAAATTGATAAGAAAAATAATTGTATATAAAATATATCTGCGAAAAATGCCATTCATTGAAACATAATTTGGGAACAGTTTGAAAATTTGAAAAAATTTGAGCATTGAAAACATTTTTACAAAAATTTTCTTGAAAATGAGAGAAACTCGAGAGAATTCAGCTTAAAAAATTGAAAATTACTTACGAATCGTTAGAATCCAGGAGAAATCGCCTCCGGTCTAAGGAAAGTCCGGGAGTCGGGAGAATTTACTTGAATCCGGGAGGTCTGGCACCCGTAATAATACTCAAGGTATATATGATGGTTTTTATTTGAGAAAATTTTTTTTATCCAGCAAAAAATCTTCCAAATGACTATTTTTTATTTTAAGGTCCATTTTTTACACTCATTCCTGGAATCAATTCAATAGCAGTTTTCTAGGAATGGATTATGTGATTATGTGATGAGATCAATAACGCTAATCGAGACTCAGCGGGTTTATATAATTTCGCACTTTCTTACAGAAGGAATAATGAGATTCGAACTATAGCTAAAACTCAAAAAATAACTTTCGAGTATAGAAAAGAAAAGTAGGATTAAAGACAAACAATAAGAAATTAAGAATAATGAACAAGAAGTTCAGAACTTGGAAATGAGAGTTAACTTATGAGAATTTATATTAATTTTATTCTATACTCAAATGAATACTTTATTGATTTAAATATATTTTGTGACATTAATAATGAAATTTAAATACAAATTTTATAAATATTATTTATTTATTGCAAAAATGCTTTATTAAACATAAATTATATACAAATTCGCGCAAAAAACAAGTTATTATTTAAGCCGAGATAAAATTGAGTGAAGACTTGATTAAAACTAAGATAGTTATACGTGAGAGCTAATACTGATCTGCAATACATAAGAATGTCTATAGTATACGTGTCATAAGAAGATTCTAGAAAAAAAAACTATTATATTGTGTCATAAAGATTCTCCATATAAAAAAATGTTATCTCAATCATAAGCGCGAAGATTCATCAAAATAATTGTTTAGTGAGAGTTAAACGAACCATTTGGACGATAAAATTGTTTTTTCTGTCATAAAATGAAAAGATCTTCGTATAAATATTTTTATGACTAATAAACATATAATTATAACCTAAAAACCTATTTCCTATTTATTTTTAAGCCCAACAAAAAAAAAGTTTCACTTATTTTTCTCGACCGAAAGCTGAACGAAAATTTCTATCACAATGGGCTTTGTTGAAAAAATAAAAATTTTGTTAATATCAATAGTTATTATTTCGAATTTGTTGTACTCAATAGAATCGGTTGGTTTGTCTGTATCCAATTCATACGCAAGCGGTAAAAAATTTATGTTGAAATATAGCTATCATCCAGAAATGAATACTAGTGAAAGAGGAGAAGCGTTTGATTCGTTAGTTTTTGAAAAAGATAGCATTATTTTCTTCAAATTGATAAATGAAACGATAGGTAAGTATGCGAACAATTTTTTTGTTCTTGAACTTATCCGAAATTTTCAATTTTTTTTAATTTATATTTTCAGGACCAGAGTTTACAACTGTGCCCGGAATCGATTTACCAGAATGGACGCCAGGAGTTTTGTCAATCAATGTGAATGATGAAACAAGTGGTTCATATGTATTCACACTTAACTACGTTAAGAACAATCAACAAAGAAATATGATTATGGGGAAAAGCATTAATTTCTAAGACCCAAGCCTTGATTTTGTCGCTAAAAATATTCTTCAAAATTTTTGATTAAAAAAAATTATTCTATACTTCAATCGGTTAATATATTTTAAAACTGAACAAAATTAATAGAAATAAGAGAATTACATGAATTGCTCGAGTTTTATTTAAATTTATTTCTCCTGTTTAGAAAAAATTAGGAGAAATTTAATTATATTTAAAGAAATAAATAAATAAAAATTAATTATATCAATAAAAAATGAGTTCTAAAGTAAACTATACATAATCTCAAATATTTCTGTAATAAAACTTTTGCTGAAAAAATTTGTCCTAATTTTTAGAGACCTTAATCAATAAAAGAAAAAATAATAATAATTTGCAATCTTGTTCTCGTAAATGAGCTAAAACTGAGCTCAAAACACAAAATTTAGTATAAAAATTAGATAATTATTTATTAATGTCTTCTGATGCGTATAAAAGATTTTTATGCATTTGAAACAGAATTCAAAGACAAATAGAAAATAAAATGTAAAAAATGTTTCTTAAATGAATCCAAACGAAAAAAGAATTAGTTCCCAAGAAGTTTAATGTATCTCAAAAAACAACAAATAATGTAACTTAAGAAAATTTAGATTTGAGAATTCATGAAAAGGTCAAAGTTGTCACCAGTTAATAAAACTCATAAAAAGCTTTGAAAAATTAGAATTCACTTCAGATCTATGAGTAACACTTCTAAGGAGATAAACGGCAATTTGTGCTGCATTTCATGA
Organism: Malaconothrus monodactylus; assembly: GCA_034697245.1. Taxonomy (NCBI): domain Eukaryota; kingdom Metazoa; phylum Arthropoda; class Arachnida; order Sarcoptiformes; family Malaconothridae; genus Malaconothrus; species Malaconothrus monodactylus. The sequence continues at coordinate 9,682 of JAQIWZ010000673.1, read as the reverse complement.
GTTGTGTAATAGGTCTTTCTTGACGTTACGCTTAAATCAGTTTTTGTGACCACTCCTACCCCACGTTGCGCTTTGGTTACCCAGCCTCTTAACACTTACACACCCCCTGATAGAACGTTTCTTTTTCCCAAAGTCAAGTTTATGTTTAATTTTTGCAAAATATGAGCGAAATATAAGCTTATTTTCACTCTAAAGCAATCAAACATTATTGCAAATGACCGCTTCGAATATTTGTAACAATTATAATTCAATAGCAATTAAACCTCGATTACTATTAATCCATATATTAGTTAAAGTAGAGAAACTCCAATTTTACTGATAAAATGTTAAAACAACAGTCAGTACATTCTTTAAAAAAATAAGATATTGTCTAATCTAAGTCTAATTCAATCATTGAGACAATTCTAAACACGCATTCAATGATAATTAATTAGGCAACACTTTAATTCCATCGGTATCTTCGACATTCTTATCAAAAAAAAGAAAAAAATTATCATTTTTAATAAAACTTTAGCTCAAATATATTGTTATTATTCGATGTTACTTAAAAAAATAGACTGTGTTTCGATAGCAAATTGAGAACATGTATTTCAATAAGTGATACAATTGAACATTGATATTTTGATATCAAATTGTGATAAGACTTTTTAAAAAAATTTTATAAGTCTTATCAAACTTACTATTAGGTCCATTTATACGCTTCTATGCTATTAACTGTACGTAAAAACAGGCAGACATGAAGTGGATAAAAAATTTTTGACACAAACTTTAAGGTACTTTTTCCTTTAGTTATACTGTCGGTTCACTTATCAATTTGTATCAAAAGAGTGTCTTATCATATCTAATACAAAAATATTAAATTATAGCCTTTCTATATCTTTTAAACAAATAAAAATTAAGTCTTAAATTTTGATCCATTTTTTGGACATTTATGCGTACTTTTATCAAAAATATGCCTTCATATGTAGATTCTGCCGATATCTTTAGAGCCATCATTTTCTTGTGTAGAACTCATACAACGCTAGTTTTTTTTCTAAAACAAGTATTTTACTTAAATCAGCGCAACAATAATTTTCGAAAATTTCATAACATTGTTTATAGTGGTCGTCATTAAATTTAAGATCAAGATGTGATTAAATTTCTAATTCTAGGCTCAAAATGAAGAAAAATCTCTCTTATTTTTTGTAAAAATTTAAGATAATCATAATTAAGAGTTATTATAAGAATATTAATTCTGTTCAAACAATCAACTCTTTAACATCAATTAATTATTTCATTAAACTTCGAATCGGAACTTAAGTGTGACAAAAGAGAGAGACCGCAGCAATTTTTGAGACGATGTTAAACTTCTATAATTTTTTAAATTTCTGGAGTGATTTATGAATTTTTTGGCAAAAAATTAAAGAAAACTTAATTGAGATCAAATGATAACGAAATTTTGTGTAAAAGTTCTATTGATAAAAGATTTTGTTTTTCAAAGTCGCCTTTTAAGTTATTGCTGCAAAATATATATCACACAATATCCTTTACTGTTTGTGGTTTTTTAACATTAAATTATAATGAATAAAAATAATGTAATATTAAGAAATATATAGGTCTATTGCACAGAGAGATAAAAAATGTTTGATTGTGGTTGAAATGTGTGTCAAGGAATCGTTTGACGGCAAATCAGGCAATGAATAGATCATTAAATAGGTTAAACCGAAATCGCGCTCTCGGGACCCCTTCCTTTCCCGTTGTTACTCTTTTGTTAGATTTTTTATTTTACTCTACCCTACTCTGATCTGGAACGTTTTATTCGTACCCTTATTTTTGTTAGAATAAATTGCGTCAAAATGCATTTCATTTAAAATCACAATAAACAAATAAATAATTATCAATCAATATATTTATTCGATCGTCAAATACGGATCCCTTAAAAAAAGTATAAATTTAAACATTTTAATTTCAATAAGTCAAGTGTAAGGGTAAGTCAACTGCTGAGAGTAGACGGTTAGTAACCGGATAACTACGGGTACTCTCTTACCCGGTGTCAAATTCATGAAATACCCAGTACTCATTCATTAATGGGTACTCACGAGTAGTTACGAGTACTTGAAAGTAGCTACGAGTAATAAATTGTAAAATTTGTTTAATCAAAAACCTGATAATTTGTGATTATTGAAAGCTTGTCGATAACATTATATTACCATTAATGAATACTTTTTCTCGAAGCTTCTCGTGTGTAATTTTAAAGGTAAAAAATAGAGTTCCTATTTTTGAATGTTTACTCGTAACTACTTTTAACTAACCGTAAGTAAGCGCGAGTACTCGTAAATATACTCGCGAATACCCATTACTTTCCGTAAAGTAGTGAATAACTACTTTTTGTGGCACCGGCTCACCCATATTCTAGTGTAAAAATATCCCTCCCCCATGTTACGCTCTCGTTACTATGGGCTCGAATTTCATAACTTTAAAAAATAACGAATCATAGAAAAAATTGAGCTTATCTTTTGATTTTATTAATAGAATTTTGTTGACCATTCTCTATATAAACTCAAAAAAATTAGTAAATTATCACATATAAAATTTTTTTGTCTTACATAAGTATACAATTATACAAATAATCACAAAAAATAGTAAATGGGTTTGAAATAAGTTATATCGACGCGACTAATCCTCAAAATGTATTGAAAGCACTCAAACCAAATACAAGAATGGATCGAAACACCGAATAATCTGTTGATGAAATTGGTTGACATAAAAGCTGTGGCGGACATTGTTAAGAGTCAGGCACCAAAACCTTTTCTTGTGGTCGACAACACTTTTATGAGCTCTTACTTCCGAAAGCCTTTATTATTAGGCGCCGATATTTCAATGCAATCGTTGACGAAATATATGAGCGGTTTGCTCAATAATTTGCTTTATATCTTACGGTCGAGTTTTTTTCTGAAAAGTTATTTTTGAAAAATTTAAACCAAGATTTAGTCAAAATATTTGAATGAAATATAATGCATAAAATTTGGTTTTAATTGAAATTTACTATTTTTTCTGTTTCTTTTTCAACGGTCTCATTGAAAACTGGCAGTATTTGAATGGGGTATAAAATTCTATAACTTATTTTCAAAAAATAAAATATTATTAGAAAATAAGGATTTGCTAAAATAAATGGAATGAAAACCTATTACTATATATTTGAAGGTTTGTTAAATTACGGGTTTCTATAATACAACTACTTTAACATTTATTGTGATAGAAGCAGGATAATCGATAATCTAGGATAAACTGTAATTTTGTTAATGTGACCAGGTTTAGAAATTGGTGGAATTAGAAATTGGCGATTCTTGCACTTTTCTAAAAAAGTTTTGAAAACTGCTTTTTATTCCTGTCCACATAAATTTTTTTCTATAATTATTACTCATTTTTTACAAATTTTTAGTGGAAAAATCATTTATATTTACCTTAATATAGCTATAAGATAAATACAATAAAAAAAATTAAATAAGAAAAATTTTTGTTGTTATTTTAAAAATCTGAATGAAGACCTATATGAAATCTCAAATAGAAATAAATATACTGAGCAAAAATTCTTTTCCTACACATTTAATATACAGCCGCGGTCTTCGCCTGTTCTTAATTCCTGTACTGTACTGTACAGGCGAATCCTGTACGTCTGGTTACACTATGCAAATTGAGGTTCAGTTTTCGTTAGTTAATTATTTTTTTCCTTTCAGGACACTCTGTGATAATGGGTTCGATAGCAACAAACAGAAAAGATTTATACGAAAAGCTCAAATATCTACACAATTGTAAGATTTAAAACATCATTTCAGTAATATTATTGAATTTAATGTTTTTTTCATCATTTGTTACATTATTTTTTTTAATTTTCATTAAAAACTTTAACTTTAATACAAGCTTTGGGTTCCGCTCCCTCTCCTTTCAACTGTTTTTGGGTCAATCGGGGCCTCAAAACTCTTGCTCTACGAATGCAACAACATATAAAAAATGGTTTAGCGGTAGCTAAATATCTAGAATCACATCTTGTGATTAGAAAAGTGATTCATCCGCAACACGAACTGTCATTACGCCAATGCAATGATTTAGTGGGATGGTTTCAGCCTTTATTAAAGGCAACGCAGAGACTGTTAATCAATTTGTTGAAAATCTCAAAATATTCATTCTGGTAATGAGTTTGGGCTCAACCGAAAGTTTGATCGATGTTCCGCCCCTAATGACTCACTCAAATCTTAACGAAGAAACGAGAAAACAATTAGGAATCGATGAGACTATGATTCGATTTTCTGTTGGGATAGAAGACACTGAAGACTTGTTGGCATATTTCGACCAGGCATTAGCTATCGCTCATAAGTTTTGTGACCAAAAAAAATGTTGAATGGATTTATAAAATAAAATTCTTTTTTGTGTTAAACCTGTTGCGAATATAATTAACTTTTCAAAATTTGGTCCACAAGAAAAATTTTGAGCTAAAGGAGATATGCATTTTTGTAACTCTTCCGCAATGAGTACTTAAATTGAAATTAAAATAAAGAAATTTTATCCTTAAATTATTATTATTATTATTTTGTATTTCTTAAGAAATCAAACTTAATCACTATTTATGTTTCCAGTTAAATAAGCTTTTATGCAACTGTCCATAATCTACACAATCTCATAATTTAAGGATTTAGAGCTAATTAATAAGTTAGTTGTGAAAATTAATTATCTTTTAAAAATACTAGAAAGAAAGTATACTTTTTGAAGGGGAAATAAAAATCAGAATAAGGACCTTAAAAATGGCCAAAATATGCACTTAAATAGGCACTTTCAAACGGGACAAAATTCAAAACTTAAGTTTTGTGTATTATTTAGAAGGAATATCCGAAATTATTTTTTTGGCCATCCGATTGGGAATATTATTTTACTATGAAAAAAAATACCAAATTTAGGCAAAAAAAGAAAGTAATACCTCTTTGTTTTCGAAATACATAAGTTGAGTTATTTCTTCTGAAGAAATCATTCAAATAAAGTTTATTAATTTATTAACAAAACATAATAGGCTTCACAAATGATATTGAATTATTTTTGGCTAAATTTCATGATAAATTTTTTGAAAAAAATATTTGAAAAAAACTTCAAAATTGGGTTAAGTTAAGAAAAAAGCTTAAAAATCTCAAAATATGCGTTTAATCAGAGAAATTGAAGAATATGAATGCATTTAAAAATCTGGTCAAAATATGTGCATTCAAACTGAAACTACTGGAAGCTTATTTTTAATGAATCGGAAAAATCTTTCAAGTTTCATATAATTGAAGCAAGAAAAACAAGTTTTTTCATACTTTGCACAGCCCTAGTGATTACTTACAAGTTAGTATAAAATGATGACTCGTTTTAGTTGTAAAAATCTAAATCAGGAAACATTTTTTTCAAAATTTTATCTCAACAATAAAATGGAAAGTTCCACAGAATAACCAGTTAAGAAAAAGGGTTGAATAAACTTTTTAGAGCAATAAAATTGTTTATTAGTTATGAAATGATATAATCTTTATTCAATAAAAAAAACATTAAAAATAAACTTCAATTACTGGCCGCAATTTTTTTTGTTCATTTATTTTTAAGCTTCACAAAAAAGATTTAGTTGTTATTAAGTTTGGAGTAGAGCTGAGCGAAAAAATTTTTTTCAGTCATGAATTTTATTGGAAAAATGAAAATTTTTTTCACAGCTATAGTTATTTTTATGAGTTTGTTATACTTTATCGATTCAGCAGAATTTACTGTCAAAGAAATTCGTAATCATAATATTCTTATTCTGAATTATGATTTTCTTCCAAAAATCAATACTACCTCCAAAAATGGTGAAACTTTTAAAGCAGTAGTTATGGAAAGAGATGATGACGTGTTCTTAAAACACTTTAATAACACCAAACGTAAGCATTGAAATGATTTTATAAATTTCTAGAATTCTACTGAATTTTTTTAACGTCAAATCTTTTTAAATAAATTTTATTTATTATTTTAGTTCCAACTTTGAATAGCATCAAAGGAAAATATTGGCCTCAATGGGGTCCGGGCATAGTTGTATTCGAAAATGTTGATGAAGGAATGAATGGTCAATTCAGATACACGCTTTGTACCGTTAAAGGAAAAAAAGAGTTATATAAGAAAATAAAAAGATATTACGAGTTCTGAAATAAATAAGTTTGAAATAAAACTATTTTTTCCTCAGATACTATTTTTAATCTATTCAATAAAAATTTCTTTTGTACGAATTTATTAACCCAACGACAGTTAACAAAAGCAAAATGTTTTCTTTTAAGACTGAATTTTATCTCTATCTGAATAATAAAATAAATTTCAAAAAGCCTTTTCTATGGAAAATAATAATAATTTTTAAGTTATAATAATCTTATCTCTTTTTTCTGTTATAAATTTTTTGCTAATGACAACTTTTATGGTTTCGTAATTTTTTTACTTAATAAAAGGTGTATTTACAAAGAAAAAAAATATTTTAGTCATAATTTTTTCAGTCAAAATGAATGATTTATTAATTAAAATTTTAATAGTCTTGACTTTTTTTAATTTTTGTAAATCAGCGAATATTACACTCGAAACACAGAACTTATTTCAAATTGGAGACTATTTTCTAATTAACGTTACTTATAGTCTGTCAAGCGATGAAACATTTAATTATATATCCATTTTTATGGATAATCATCAGTTGTATAATTACAGAGAAGGACATAGTGAGTGATTTTTTTAAATAAATTTTATTTCTACAAAAAAAATCATTTTCTCTTAAAGTCAATATAGATTTAACACATCTTAAGGGACCGTATAGTATCGATGCTTCAATTCCTGGTTTATTTGGTGTAAGGAATGCAAGTATAGAATGGGAAGCAAACTATTATTCTCTACTTTCGTTTAATGAAAATAATGCGACAAAATCTATTTATTTTGACGAACAAAGAATGACATTAATTAATACAAACGAATCGTCAATAAGTTTTGAAACTACAGAAAGAGTTGAATTTGGAAATAGTTTTTGGGTTAACTGCACAACGAACTGGACTAATGATGACTATTTCATGATCTTATCAAAAGATAATCAAGAATTTTATAGATTCAACAGTCAAAGTAAGTTTGAAAATTTATTTATTTAAAAAATTTAGTGAACTTTTTAATTATTCGCACTGAAAACAATTTTTTTAAACATATATTTTTCGAAATTAAAAATCTATAAATAAAAAGATGTTTGAGATTAAAAATTCAAAAGTCTTTTTGTAATCGAATTAAATTATTTATGATATTTTAAGGAGGGATTAACGAAACATTAAGTATTCCTGGATTAAAATCGACTGAAATCCAGCGCTATAGCGATTCATCGATCATCAGAATAGATAATTCAACCACTTCTTCTGCCGGACATTATAGTTGTAAAATTGGTATTCAGAGTGGAAACGGATGGACTAACATCTCGAGCGCAAATCACAACATTTCTGTTAGCCCTCTATTCAAATTTATGACCAACTCTTCAATCAAAATAAATGCTGACTTTATAGTCAACTGTACTTACAATTTATCAACTTTTGATGAATTCAATTATTTGACTATTTCTAAAGACAACGAAGAATTTTATAGACTTTATAACGAAAGTATAGGTATATTTAAGGAGATATTTCTTATTAAAACTTTTTTTTTATCGCTGATTAAAAAATTTTTTTTAAGATCCGATTGTGGAAAATATCACTGGAATTAATGCAACTGAAAAAATAAGTGCAGGAATTTTGAGAATCAAAAATTCAACAATATACTCTGAAGGATTATATGAGTGCTTACTTTCATACCAATGGAATAATACATTATATAATATTTCAAAAACAAACAAAATAACTATTAAGAGAAGTTCTAAACCATATCTTTTTTGTGGAGTCACGAAAATTATTTACGCAATTGTTTTTCTTTTAACTATTCTTTTAGGTTTACTATTTTTGGGGGCTTTGGGTTATGCTATTTATTTAATTTACCATAAAAAGTTCCGACAGGTTCCTTGTTCTAAATATGAAAATTTTTGATAACTTGTCGATAAAATATTGATTCAATAAAAATTATTCCATTTAAAAAAGTGTGAACTATGGTATTAAAGACTCCACAAAAGAAACAATTTGAGTATAATATTACTACATATAGTCCTGATTTTAATTTATTATTAATGCTGACACAACTACTTATATAAATTATTAAGCCTTTAAAAAGAAAAAATTTTATTTCTTTTTCTGGAAACCAAATTAATTTTCCTGTTGACACTTTTGTGTAATTGTCTGAACCATGCTTTTTGATGGTCCAATAGTCTAGGGAGAGGTAGGCTCGATTCCACAAAGTCTCAAAATTTGAGGGGCTTCAAAACTCATCGGATTTGATAGTCATTTTTTTAAATCTAAATTTGTCGAGGAAAAATAGGGTTTTTCTTGACTTGAGTCAAAATATCTTATGGTCCCCTCTTTTTCGTAGGCTCGAAAATCCTAGGGGCGGGGTAGACCGAAAATCTGAACTAGATCCCCCTTCTAAAAGTACTGAAGCAGCATTGGAAATAATTTATCATCATACTCTAGTCATGTTTCATAAGAACACAAATAGCATGCAGTTCATTAAATTGCTTAACTATCTTATCTAAAAATATATCTGTAATAAATTTTTCACTGATAACTACAGTACATACATTGTTTCGGAAAATATTTGCCTCCTTAAAGCTAAATATACAAAAAAAATTATTTGAGTCATAAAATTTCAGCCAAAATGGATGATTTATTAATTAAAATATTATTATTCTTATGTATTTCTAACTTTTGTAAATCGGCGAACATTACTCTTGATATTCAGAACTTATTTCAAAAAGGAGATGATTTTTTAATTAACTGTACATATAGTCTGTTAAAAGATGAGGCATTTAATTATTACTCAATTTTTCAAGAAAAATATGAGTTCTATATATTTAACGGAAAACAAAGTAAGCAAAAAATCGTTATTAAAAGATAATTGTTATTCTTAGGAAAAAATTATTCCCTTTCCCTTTGAAGTTGATATAAATTTATCACACATTCATGAATGGAATGGTGGAGACTTCGGAACTCCTGGTTTAATGCTAGTCAGGAATGCGAGTATAGAATGGGAAGGAAGTTATTATTCTATACTTTCTTTTAATAGGAATAAAAGTTATTTATACTGAAGTACAAAGAATGACATTAATTAATAAAAACGACTCGACAATAGATTTAGAAACACCAGAACGAGTTGAATTTGGAACTAGTTTTTGGGTTAACTGCACAACGAATTGGACTAATAACGACTATTTCATGATTCTATCAAAAGATAATCAAGAATTTTATAGATTCAACAGTCAAAGTGAGTTTGAAAATTCATTGAGTTAAAAAAAATTTAATATAGAATTGTTTTCTATCGTCGCACTAAAAGCTGATATACTTTAGAAAATATTTTCATAAATTGAAACGGAAGTTGGACAGTTTATCGATACGACCGTTTGATCGACAAGTCCATTTTATCGACAATTCCATTTTCATTAAAGATTTTCGGCATTATTTTACTTTAGTACGGATAAAAATAATTTCTTGAAACTTTGTATACAGATGTATTTGGTCCCCTCAGTTCGAATATGAAAGAATTTTTTGTCGGTCACAAGTAGTTT